>SEMN01001300.1:0-74042 GCA_005408345.1 Macquaria australasica
TTTTTTTTTCTTCAGCAATGACACTTCCAAAGAAGTCCTCCACCTGCCCTCTCTGTTTCAAGGCTTTTGCGTCACTGTCCAATCACTTCAGACGGACACACAATGTGGCGAACCTGGATGAGCGGAGGATTCTCCTAAACCACGCCGCCCGAAGGGTAAACATCAGGGACCTTGCCTGTCCGGTCTCTGGATGCGCGTACAAAAGCACGAGACTGGACAGGCACCGGAGGGAAAGCCACCCGGAGCTCAGCAAAGAAGAGGTGGAGGTCCACTTAAATAGGGTAAGGAGCAATAAAACTATCGCCCTCCTGGCTGCGCTCCGTGCCAAAACCCCCTCACCTGCCATGGTCTCCGGCTTGGACCTGGTGGCACGAGAGGAGGGCGATGACGCGCGTTTGGCATGCCGGGTGCACGAAGGGACGCGGCTGCCCACGAGCAGCGACCCGGGATGCACGGAGATGTGGAGGAAGAACCAGAGGCTGGTTATGGAACTGGCCGAGCTCCGGAAAAAATACAGGCGGCTGTCACAGGCCGTCTCTGGTCGCAGAACGCCCGAGTCCGGCGTGGTGACAGAGCGGACGGATCTGCTGCAGGGGGCGGCGGATGATGATGAGGAGGAGGAGGGGGGGGGGAACGGGCGGCAGAGGAGGAACGGGCTGTGGTGGTGGATGAGGAGGAAGGATCGGGTGAGGGGGATTACAGCGGGCCATCGCTGACCAAAAGACCGAAGGAAGGAGTCGTGCGCGGGCTTATCCAAAGTAGTGGAAGAATGCCGGGTCTGCGCCATCTGATCTTCCCCAAATACATTGCGAGTTACTTGGAGGATTACCAACATTACCAGGAGGGAATCTGCCCTTCTACCAAGCATCTCGAAAACGCCTACTCCAAGGTGAGCCGCGTGAAGTCTTTTGTTTATTTCATGGCCACGGGAAAACGCAACCTACGCAGCTGGATGTTTCTGGATGACGGGACCCAGATCAGAAAGTGAGTGTGACCGGCTTTCATAATCATTTCTCGGGTTGCTGCCCGGCCCGTGGTCCCTGACCTTGTGCTTTGTGCTTTTTTTTCCTTTTTTCTTTTTTTTAATTTAACAGATGGTCCTCCCATCTCCTGACTCCGGGCAAGGCGGTGACAACGGCGAACTTTTATATGAGAAACGTGTACCAATTCCTCCAAGATATGAAGGAGACCCCCCCTCCCCTCTGCCGCCTGTCCCAGGCCCAGCTGACTGGCGTGGTGAGAGACGTCAAATCGGCCCTCACCAACATCACAAAAAAGGTGGTCCTGCACCAAATGCAGGTGAAGGCGGAGAAGATGGTGAAGGTCGTCTCCAGGGATAGCCTGAAAAAGTGCCGGGACACGGCTGGGGCACGAATCCCCGCACTGCTGGGTATGTAACCGGCTGTTTAGCCCGGGCGGGCGGGCGGGTAAATGCATCTCTGAGGTGGCTTACTTTTGGCGTGTCCTCCGCTCAGATGAAATGAAGAAGAACGGCTCACAAGCGCTGAGGTATAGCTTCTACGGATACTTCTCCGCGTTTGTGGCATGCATCTACGGCCACCGTCCCGGAGTCCTGACCAACATGACGGTGGAGGAAGTGGAAGCAGCGAAGACCACCGGCGACCGGTCCTCCGAGGGCTTTGTGGTCTCGGTAAGTACGGGGGTCTCCGCTGACGTGTGCCCGAAATTTGAGTTCGATCTGACGGGGCGTCTAAATGTGTGTTTTTTTTTTTTTTTTTTAATTTAATTTAATTTAATTTAATGTATTTCTCCCCCCCCCCCCCTCCGCATTGCAGGTCAGCAACCACAAGACCAGCAGGGACTTCGGGGCGGCCCAGATTTTTTTCCGGCCCGAAGAATACCAGTGGCTGGAGACGTGGCTGGAGCTGCGCGAGCGCTGCAGGCCCATGTCTGATCGCGTGTTGTTTGCGGCTGGAATAGGGCCGGCACGGAATCTCGTTCGATACATGCAGGGTGCCTGGGCGGAGATGGGATTGCCGGGAAAGCCCAGCTTCATCGACCTCAGGACCGCCGTCTCCGCACACGTGAGTCGCACTGCGCCACGGCGGTGCCCACCTCAGTTTAACCTTTGCCGGCAGTAGCGATCTTTACGAGTCCCCCTCCTCCACCACCGTCTCGCAGGCCAAGAATGTACATTCGGCGGAGGTCAGAGACAAGATGGCCACATTCATGTGCCACAACACCTCCACCGCGGACAAGTTTTACGCTCTGAACCTGGATGTTGCGCAGTCCAGGCAGATGCGCCGTCGTTTCGAAGAGGCCACATCATCCAGCAGCCCCCCCGCTGCCTCCACCTCCGTGACCCCCGGGACAGAGAGCGTAAGCATCGGTCTATTTTGTCCCGTATTTTAAATTATTTTGTCCCGTATATAAAGTGGAGGCCTGGCCGATCTTGATGCTTCTCTCACTGGGTGTGTATTTGTTTCCTCACCAGACGCCGACAAGGAGAGCCACGGAGCGGTGCAAGAAGGCGGTGGTACTCATCAGCCCCTTGGGCGACAGACTGAAAGCTGCCCACGGACCAGCTGTCCGGTCCCGCGGGACCAGGAGAGCAGCGCTCGGGGCTGAAAAAAAAGACTCTAGCGGCAATAATGATACACAAAAATAAAGGAATTAAAATGAATAAAGTTCGTTTGCTTTTGCCGCTGTTGCCGTAGTAAATCTTATAAACCGTTTGGTCGGTGTCCTGCTTACTCACTTCACCCGCCCTCCGCACGGGAGACGCACTGTCTGCCGGGCTGTCTCTGCTAAAGCGCAGCTGACATCTCTGGAGGCTGTGAAGCGCGTTCATAGCCCGTGACGCACGGGCCCCTCTGCGCGTCAGCCAGTTCCATGAGACCGGGGTGAGCCCGTGACACACGGGCCCATCAGCCAGTTCCAGGGCACCGTATTAAATAAAAAATCACGGTCCTCCATAGGCCGTTGCTCAGCGAGTCTTATGCAGAGGATCGCACACTCTCTGCCGGGAAGGCTAAGCTGATGAGCCCCTGAAATCTCTGGAGGTAGTGAATCGCATCCACAGCCAGCCATAAACGCTGCTCTATCCTTTGCGCATAACACTGAAGCTCTCCCCCCCTGCTGAATTAAAATAAAATAAAAAATCACGGTCCTCCATAGGCCGTTGCTCAGCGAGTCTTATGCAGAGGATCGCACACTCTCTGCCGGGAAGGCTAAGCTGATGAGCCCCTGAAATCTCTGGAGGTAGTGAATCACATCCACAGCCAGCCATAAACGCTGCTCTATCCTTTGCGCATAACACTGAAGCTCTCCCCCCCCTGCTGAATTAAAATAAAATAAAAAATCACGGTCCTCCATAGGCCGTTGCTCAGCGAGTCTTATGCAGAGGATCGCACACTCTCTGCCGGGAAGGCTAAGCTGATGAGCCCCTGAAATCTCTGGAGGTAGTGAATCACATCCACAGCCAGCCATAAACGCTGCTCTATCCTTTGCGCATAACACTGAAGCTCTCCCCCCCCTGCTGAATTAAAATAAAATAAAAAATCACGGTCCTCCATAGGCCGTTGCTCAGCGAGTCTTATGCAGAGGATCGCACACTCTCTGCCGGGAAGGCTAAGCTGATGAGCCCCTGAAATCTCTGGAGGTAGTGAATCACATCCACAGCCAGCCATAAACGCTGCTCTATCCTTTGCGCATAACACTGAAGCTCTCCCCCCCTGCTGAATTAAAATAAAATAAAAAATCACTGTCCTCCATAGGCCGTTGCTCAGCGAGTTTTATGCAGAGGATCGCACACTCTCTGCCGGGAAGGCTAAGCTGATGAGCCCCTGAAATCTCTGGAGGTAGTGAATCACATCCACAGCCAGCCATAAACGCTGCTCTATCCTTTGCGCATAACACTGAAGCTCTCCCCCCCTGCTGAATTAAAATAAAATAAAAAAATCACGGTCCTCCATAGGCCGTTGCTCAGCGAGTTTTATGCAGAGGATCGCACACTCTCTGCCGGGAAGGCTAAGCTGATGAGCCCCTGAAATCTCTGGAGGTAGTGAATCGCATCCACAGCCAGCCATAAACGCTGCTCTATCCTTTGCGCATAACACTGAAGCTCTCCCCCCCCTGCTGAATTAAAATAAAATAAAAAATAACGGTCCTCCATAGGCCGTTGCTCAGCGAGTCTTATGCAGAGGATCGCACACTCTCTGCCGGGAAGGCTAAGCTGATGAGCCCCTGAAATCTCTGGAGGTAGTGAATCACATCCACAGCCAGCCATGAACGCTGCTCTATCCCTCGCGATTTTGACGTTCGGGAAACCGCTTGATGTTTGGCGTGCTGACAAACGGGGACGTATTTGTTTCACAATTATCAAATTGACAAAGGGGCTGCTTTCTGACAGGGGGGGGATGACAAAGGGGCCGCTTTCTGACAGGGGGGGATGACAAAGGGGCCGCTTTCTGACAGGGGGGGATGACAAAGGGGGAATGACAAAGGGGCCCCTTTCTGACAGGGGGGGATGACAAAGGGGCCGCTTTCTGACAGGGGGGGCGGTGGAAGGGATTTGCTGTTTGGGAAACCGATTCAAATGTGTGCCAAGTGTCAGCCCACGCCCTACTGGGAGTACGCAATTTGGGACACAGCACTTGAGTTTAGACTA
Organism: Macquaria australasica; assembly: GCA_005408345.1. NCBI lineage: Eukaryota > Metazoa > Chordata > Actinopteri > Centrarchiformes > Percichthyidae > Macquaria > Macquaria australasica. The sequence continues at coordinate 4,631 of SEMN01001300.1, forward strand.
TTAATGAGAATTATCTGCAGAATCAAACCAATGCTTTCACACTCTGACCTGGAAAAAGTCATTCATGCACTCATTTTCTCCAGACTCGACTACTGAAACTCCCTCTTTTCTGGCATAAACCAAAAGTCACTTCCTCACCTCCAACTAGTTCAGAACGCAGCAGCTCAGCTTCTTACTGGTTTTAACAGATGACATCACATCACCCCAATCCTGGCTTCTCTCCATTGGCTCCCCGTTACATTTAGAATTGATTTTAAGATTTTACTGATCACTTTTAAAGCACATCTGGGTCTGGCCCCTAGCTATATAGCAGAAATGTTGACCCCATATGAGCCAGTTCGCAGCCTTAGATCCTCGGGTGGGGCCCTTCTGGCCATTCCAAAGTCGAGGCTTAAATCTAAAGGTGATCGTGCTTTTGCCATCAGGGCCCCTCGGCTTTGAAACGACCTGCCCAAGGAGATAAGGCTTGCATTATCAGTAACTTCTTTTAAATCACTTCTTAAAACCCAATTTTATAGACTTGCTTTCATGTGATGTTGTCTTTTCTTTTTGTCGTCTTATATTGCTTTTAATGTTTTTAATTATTTTTATTTGTATTTATTGATCATTATTTTTTTTTGTTTTTTTTTTAAATCTTGCTTTTGTTTTGCTTCATTATCTTTTTACTGCTTTTACTGTTTCAATTATTTTTATTTTTATTTATTGATCATTCATTTTTATCTTGCTTTTGTTTGCTTTACTGTTTGTCTTTCTGTTGTTATATTGCTTTCTGGGTATGCTCCTTATTGCTTTGTCTGACAAAGCACTTTGTAAACTCTGTTTTTAAAAGGTGCTATATAAATAAAGTTTATTTATTTATTATTATTATTGTTATTATTATTATTATTATTTTGTCACATATTTGTTCATCTTTTTTAATTGTGTTAATTGTGTGGTCATCTGTGGTTAACCCTAGTGAGGCACAACTGAGGAAGATGGTTGTATATTTACAATTGGCAGTCTGTTGTGTGCATATGGTTTGTTAATTGTTTGTCTCTAAATGGTTTAGACAAAAGTCCAGGTGGTGCTATTCACACCCGCATAATGTAATATTGAAGAAGATTCATACAAACATGTATTTAAATTGTTTTCAAACTGTAAGTCTCGCCCAATGCTAAACACACTGCGTCCATTGCAAACTTGAACGTTTGTGAAACACTAAACAGCTATTTACATGTTTTCGATTGGAAAAAAGGTGCTTTATTCGAATGTGAAGTTTAGTGAATGGTGAAATGGGTGTATGGTTTGGGGAAACGATTGAAATGATAGTAGTATCAGTGAGGAAAATCAGCACACAAACAGGATTACACATTGGGCTGATGCTTCTCTTTAATATATCTATTGTCACAAATAACAATCCTGTCAGCTAGACAGGACACAGCTCAGTTTGCCTTTGCCCTGGGTCAGTTTAACACCTCAACATTACTAGTTGTGACTAAGAGTGCATACAAATGAATGTAGGAGTGTAACTAATTCCACATACATGCAGGTGTCAAAGAAATATATGGAAAGACAGCTGGCTAAAAACCTGGGTTTAGTTAGTAGCAGTAAATGTGCCTGCATCAGTAACAGCAGGGGTCTACACAGGGACACCTTGTATCCATGCCTTGTCTAAATTCAGGTCTTTTTGTTGAGAATTGTTCCACTGGTTTACACTGTCAACAATCAGTTGGAAATAGGACACCTGTAAATCCATTCAGATTCTCTTAACAGGATGCAGCACTGTGAGCAGTTCTTTCTTTCATCATCTACCCAACTGAGACATGAGATTCTCTGTTTAACGTTTAGTGGAAGACACCAGGTTTATTGGTTACACTAAAAGCTGCTGGGGTGCAGTGTAGTGCTGCAGTGTGCTCAAGAGGCCTAGGTGGGACAGTCCATAGTTTGATGGTCACTCACTGCCTTGCTAGTTAGGCTACTATATATATGGAGTATTACGTCATTCAAAGAGATACGCTTGAAAATACAGCTTTGCTTTTATAAACTTATACATATGAGTTTGTACATGCGGTACAAATGGCCTGTCTGTGAGACTCACAGCGAGCCTTTTCCAGTTGGAAACACTGACAGGTTCATTCAGCCCGGTGCGTCTGCATGCAGCATAGCGTGGTGTAGACAATTCATTGGGAGAGTGGATGAGAGTTTCAACAAAGATTACACCAACTGTAGTACACTCAGCTCAGATTATTTGGCCACCATTCAGGCTGTATTGAAAAGCTCCAGAAATCCACACAGGACACAGACATTTTGTCCATTAACAAATCCATTTAGCATGTTCCCAGACAGGTTCAGTGCTGAGGACAGAAAGTAAGTATGACAACCGCAGCCAAAAGGCCCAGCCTCGACACTGAGCTAAAAGTGGCGGAAAAGAACAGGACAATGTGTACAAACACAACAATCCACCTCCTCCTGTTGTTTGCCAACAGCGGTGCTATTCCACTGTAACACTACACATTCAGTACTGATCTGCCTAATCCAGACACTTTCTTTGGAAGTGCTCCATGTAAACTCTCTCATTTTTAATCCTTGGCTCAGCTTGCTGCATTGGAAGTTGGTAAGGAACCACTGCCACATTTCCATATGAGTGTCAAGTGATGCTGTAAGCAACCAGAAGCAAAGCCTGTATCCATGCAACATGATGACGACACAGCAAAAGTGTTGTAGTAAACCACTATTGCTGAGAGCGCATTACAAAAGTCCATATCTTGTCATATAGGCCACTTTTTAATTGAACAATAGTCCAAACGAAACCCTTCCAGTGGTTCACATAAGAAAGTCTTTAAGATGCAGCAAGAAATGTCAAGTTTATATACAGTGACTTACAAATGCAAGGCTGCATTGAGGGTTTTTTATTTCACTTGTGTGTTCCTCTTATATTGCACCAAGGCTAAAAGGGGCACTCCCGTTATTTATTACTGCACATGCATAAGTCTGGGTGAGTCACAAGAGATTACAAAAAGAATGGTCAGTGCAGCAGAGGCTGACAGATCCTGCCATTAGTTCCTGCTATGGGTCAGACTCCAAAAACTCTGGATCCTACATTCCCCACTATGTAAATCTCCCACATTCTTCAAGCTGATGACCCAGTTTGTGACGCAGGATTTCTGTTCTAAATTTGTAGTCTTCCATCCCATGCTGGGATGACCATGATAACATCAATATGACATCACCGGGGTTACTTTGTTAAACTTTACAGAACTCAGTGAAGTGAGCGTTTAAGCGTTGAAATTTGAATATAGCAAACCTTTTCAAACTGTTGCTTCTTTCTAGTCACCTGGATGAGCACAGCCAGTCAGCTTAATGCAATAACAGCTCATGTGATGACACTATCACAGATGGCCCCTACTCCCAAGCAGGACTATAATATCCTGGTTCAGAGTGGTGCTGTGAGGCCACAGTGGAATCAAATGCAATGTTTTTCTACTGTCTAAATGTACACATTCAACATTCAAAACTTTCTCAATTGAATAAGTCTTGAATAAGTCTTAATACTAATACTTTCTGATTACCTTACCCTACTGAAGAAGTACATCTCAAAAAAACAGCTCACACAGATCACTTTTTCAAAAGGCTCAATGATTTCCTAAAATAGCAAACAGGAGGAAATAGTGCATTTGTTGGAAACTATTTTCAGCAGTGGATAAATCCACACTGGGTGCTCTAGTGAGTATTTGGGGCAGCAGGGCGGTCTATGTGGGACTGAGTCAAAATTAACTACAGTGTGTGTTCATGGTGATGAAGGAACATGTCACCCAGTGCAACAGTGTGGCTCACTGATGTGTTCTTAATAGTTTTTGGACAGAGTTTTTTTATCAGGCTGTGATACACACAGTACTTATTAGTAGATACATTCACTGTTGGTTTGAGTCTGAACATGGGCAAGAAGGAAAATATAGAATATTACCAGACTTTAAGTACATGAACAGGGAATTGTACCTCAGTCCTTTTATAAATGACAGCAGTGGCAATTAGTGGTTTCCATTAGTTGGAGCTATCTAGCAGAGTTTCAGGAGCAGGACCACACCTCAATTTAGCCACTTCCAATAAATACCCACCTAACCCTCTCCCCCTCTTTCGCTCTCGCATACGGCACTTGTCTCAAGCACACTCAGCTATTCATGAGCAATGTTATCTACCCCGTGAGCAACTTCATCGATCCACTCACCTCATCTCCAACATGGACTTTGTCTCACTATCCCTATCGGACGTTGATTTATGTGGACAAATCAGTACGACCACGTCTAAAGTTTCCATCAACCCACGCCAGCAGACCCAGCAACAGAAGCTGGGAACTTCTCCACCGAGATCCAGCTTTCCGTAATTGACTGTAGCCACTCTCCAAAAAACACTCAAGGATAAAGGAATTCCTTTTCGCAGAACAGACAACAAAGTAAAATGCTCCCGCATCAGCCTTTCATGCCCACTGTTCCGTAAACACCAGCTCTCTTCCGGGTTACGGCAGCACGCGCACCCCAACAACACAATGTGACATCAGCGCCCCTGGTGAAGGGACAGTTCACCAACATCATCCAGCACAAAGACAGCAGAAAGACCAGCAACAAAAGCAAAGACAGGGATCATCAGCCAGAAAGAAGAAAAAAAAAACACAGCTTCAGTAACCACCTCTCACCAATATCTACCTACTTCAGATGGAGCATCTAACATCGGAATTCCGGGCCCCTCCACCTCCCATCCCAACACCAGCAGCCTACATCCGGGCCAAATATCACCGGGACATCAGCGCCCCTTGCCATCCAGCTCCAGCATTCATAGCAGCCAGCCTTAGCAGGGGTACCTGGCACCGAGATGCCAGCGCCCCTTGCCGCCGTCTTCCAGCAACTCATTCTAGACAGGGCCCCTGGCACTGGGATGCCAGTGCCCACAGCTTTAAGATAAGTCTTTATTGTCCCACGTCTGTGCTGTCATTACTGCTGCTCCTCTCCTCACCATCTGATCTATGTGCAGCTTTAACAGGACACCTGTGGGCTGCTGTAGGCACATACAAGGTCCCACACATTGTTTAGCAGCAAGGGGTCTGAGAGCCTGCATGAGGAGCAGAGGATGTACACTAAATCCCTTTGAAGGGACAGGCTCTATGGGAATTGTGATTTTACTGATGCACAGCTATGCAGAGAGGGGTGAGGGGATAATGCAGCACTGCGGCAGCTGCAGGGCTGGACACAACCCTACATAGAGAACTGGATGGTTATGAGACTCAAAAAGTTCAAAAGGCTGAGGGAGAACAGGGATTTAGGCTGACTGCTGTTCTGTCCCCTTTCTGTTTCTATCATTGAAGTGAAAAAACAGAGCAGTGACTGGACCGTTCTTTTTACTCTTTAGTAACATTTTTGTGAATGAAACATTCCCACAAATGGATTTGGTTTGTGCTGTTAAGAGAGTTTGGTGAATCTGATTTGGAACGCTCGTACGAACAAAGCTCAGAAAAAAGTCAGAGAGCTTTCTTAAAAGAATATGAACGTGTTCTTGCACGAGGCCTATTCTCTTGTTTCATCTTCTCCATTTGAGGATTCGCTGCTGTTATCTGTTCATCTCACTGTAAACTGAATCTATCTGTGCTTTGGACTGTTCGTCAGACAAACAAGACATTTGAAGATGTCACTTTGGACTCTGTCACCTTTGGAAACTGGGATGGACATTTTTCACTGTCAATTATATGACCAAATGATTAATCAATTAAATAAAATAATCATCAAGGTAATCAATAATGAAAATAATGGCTAGTTGCAGTCCTAGTTTTTTTTATTTTGACTGTACAAAGGGCTAAAGTATCATAGAAATAAAATAACTAATCGTACACCTGACAACACTGCTTAGAAAGTCCACTTGAATGAGCTGAAAAGCCAATGTGGATCGGACATTTCTTAAAGTAAGGAATGTCTCAAAGGTCTAAACATAAATGCACGTGATTGCACATGGAATGACCATGTTTACAAAATATATTTATAAATGCTCCTTTTAACTCAGAAAGCATTTGTTTGACAGTGCAAAATGTTAAGTTCATATTACATACATGTTTTTTTAATTAAATATATTCATAAAAGTGATTGGGTATAGCTAAAAGAGATGTGAAGGTTTCTCCAGTTAACCCCTTTCATTTATAACCTCCTGCAGACAGGCTATAGACACCTTTTCTGTTAGCCGTAACTCATTCCCCCTTGGAAATATGAGAGCTTTAGCTCCACTTTCTTTGCTTTCCTTCCAACTACCCAAGACCAACATATAAAAAGGTACAATTAGACACACTAAATAGAGCTAAAAGCCTTTGCTCTGTACAATCCCAACTTCAAAGTCAACCAAGCAGTTACTATGTTAGAAGTCAAACATCTGAAGGATTAGGACATTTATTATTATTAAATGCTGAGGTAGACCTGTGTCAGGAAGACACAACTGCATTGCTACTGTAGAAGAAAGGAAAACCAAAAGAAAGAGAAATGATTCCTAATATTTTTACTTTCATTCACATAGAAACCTGAATGTTGCTTCGGTGCCTATAAAACTACTATTACTATGACTAAAGCATGAATTATTCATGTCGTAAAAGGGCTGAACTTCAAAGGAGACCATGAAAGCAGAACTCTCCAGAGACATGTAGAGAAATCAGCCTCTCTGTCTCCTGACAGTTAGGCAGGCAGGCTTGAAGCCCTTGGCTGAATGCTAACACAGAAACGGTCACTATAGACACGTCAAACCATGTGAGTATTTATGCTGATATTTAGGCTGAGTAACCAACAGTGTGCAAATACACACAGAAATACGTTATTCTGCTACTTTTTGTACAGAAAGAAACAGATCTTTATATAAAAGAACAGATCTCATTTACACAAGACAATTTGAATTCAAACTGTTCTCAGACCCTCTGAAATATTATTCTTTTTTAAATCTGTCTTTAGGTCAACAAAATCTCAAATATTTGCACAATGAGCAAAATTCACCCTTCAGTAGACTCCACACTAAGAAAACTCACAATAAATGAGTTGAATATTTAGAGAATGTTACTGAATGCATCAAGAGATTGTGCAAAGGAAGCGTTTAACCCTAATATGCGGGGACAGGAAAGCAACAGAAGGTCGACAGCAGGATGCAGATTGTATGACATGGAGGAGCATATGTCCTGCAGTGTAGACACATCACATACATCTACTCATTTTCAGTGTTAAACATTCTCTCATACATACATACATACAGTAGCTTCTGCTGCTGTCCATCATAATACATACACTGGCCAATGATCACAATGCAGTCAGAGGTTCTTCAACAAAAAGTTCAATGTCAATGGATTTAATGTTTTGAAATATCTTTATTATTGATGGAGTAAATATATCAAGGAAAGTAAACGTGATTTTAATTACTACCATGATATATAATGTTAAATTTGCATCTTTACTGTCCTTTACTGCTTTATTGTTGATCAACTGCTAACTTGTTTTAGGAGAATATTAACCGTAAATAAAACCATCAATTAAACTAAACCTGCAAGCAGGTATACGGGGCCAAGCACCTGACACACTGTGTCAAGTAGTGACAACTTCACCACCGCACATGTTCGAGCGGGAATCTGATCTAAAATCTGGGAGAAATCAACAACATCGCCAACAACAAGATTACAGGTTTCCCTGACACTTGCCTCAGGTAACGCTGGGTTACGTTGTAACCTTGGTTCTCTGAGTGAAGAGACTATCTCTCCACCGGCTACATATGTTCCATATGTACGGGAACTGATCCCTTGGAGCAGTTAACGTGGATACTTCTTTAAGACACACCACCTAGGTGGCCGCATGCGCGGGCATAAAAGGCCCAGCTGTGCATGCAATCACTGATTTACATTGATTGGAACTGTATCCGAGCGGCCTCGCCCTGGAGAGATAGTCTCTTCACTCAGAGAACCAAGGTTACAATGTAACCCAGCGTTCTCTATCGTATCAACACTATCTCTCCACTGGCTACATATGTTCCATATGTACGGGAACTCTTTAAGACAGAGGAGACATTAGTAACTCCTCAAATACTGCCTGCTGAATCGTGTCCACAACCCAATGGGACAGCCTAGACTTAGACACTGGCTGACCCTGACACTGGGGCTGAAAGCAAACGAACAGCTGGTCTCTGTTTTTCTGAAGGCCTCTGTACGCTGGAGATAGATCTTCAGGGCTCTGACTGGGCATAGCCATGAATCTGCTTGGTCCCCCTCACCCCCTTCCCAGGCCGGGATGGAGGGGTCGCAGCGCCACCGTTTGGTTAAGGTGAAAGTTCGAGAGAACCTTAGGCATGAAAGCTGGATTCGGACGCAGGACTACTCCGGCATCATCCGGCAGGAACCGACAGCAGCTCTTGTGTATAGACAGAGCCTGTAATTTCCCCACTTGTCTCGCTGACGTCACCGCACTGAGAAATGCCACCTTGAGTGACAGCCATTTAAGGTCAACCGTCTCCAGGGGCTCGAAGGGCTCCTGTTGCAAGGCATCCAGCACAAGGCCGAAATCCCATGTAGGGACAGGCGGCCGCCTGGCGTTCAGGGTGAGCCTCCGGGCGCCTTTCAGGAATTGGGAGATAAGGCTGCAGTCGCCCTCAGCCAACCTATTATCTCCCACCCATCTTGATAGCCTCCACCGTGCCCCTAAGGGTTGAGAGTGACTCCCCATGGAGAAGTACAGTGGGCAGTGCGTGTTGTCCCGGGACGCGAACAGGTTGGCCACCGCTTTGCTGAAGTGGCGCGAGATTCCCTCAACCACTTCCAAGTGCAACCTCCATTCTCCCGGCCCCGGACCGTCCCTGGAGAGCAGATCCGCTCCCAGGTTCACCTGCCCTGGCACATATATGGCTCGGAGTGACAGAAAACGTGTGCCTGCCCACATCCACAGCCTGTGTGCCACTCTGCAAAGGTGTGGGGAGCCTAAGCCTCCCAGCCTGTTGACATTTGCCGCTGCCACAGTGCTGTCTGTCCTCACCAGCATGTGATGGCAATGCAGATGTGGTGCGAAGTGCTGAAGGGCCAGATGAATGGCCCGCAGTTCCAGGACTTTGATATGCTGGCCTGTCCAGGGGGCACTCCAGCCCCCATGGGCAACCTGGCCCTCGTGGATAGCACCCCAACCCACCAGGGACGCATCTGTAGAGACCACCTGCCGACGCAGAACTGAACCGAGCATGCTGCCCTTTGCAATGTTGGTTGAGGTCCTCCACCACCTGAGGGCCACCCACAGCCTCCTGGTGACAAGTACTGAGGTGTGTAGTTGTCTCAGTGGGCATAGCCCTAGGTGCAGGAGACACCTCTGCATCGGACGCATGTGCAGCAGAGCCAATGGCACTACTGTCACGGATGCCGCCATAAGGCCCAGGAGGCGTAGACAAAGCCTCCAGGTAACCTTGGTTCCTAGCCGAAACAATGAGAGGCAGGATTTGAGGGATTCCTGCCTCTCCTGCGTCAACGTCACCAACCCAGCCCTGGAGTCCAACCTCATGCCCAGAAACTGGGTGGACTGTGCAGGCTGCAGCCTGGACTTTCGGTCGTTGATGCACAACCCCAGACCCCGGATGTGTGCCAGCAACACTGACACATGGTGAAGACACTGCTCCTCTGTTCGAGCACAGATCAGCCAATCATCGAGGTAATTCAATACCCTGATGCCTTGCTGACACATAGGCCCCAAGACCGCATCCATGCACCTGGTGAAGGTGCGGGGGACCAGGGAAATCCCGAAGGGAAGGATGCAGAATTCGAAGGTCTTGCCCTCGAAGGCAAACCTGAGGAACCTGTAGCAAACCAATCGCCCACAAGGATCGCCTGTTTCACCCTCAACACAGTCAGCATTTTGCACTTCAGGGGCTTGAGGAATTTGTTCAGTCCCCTGAGGTCATTTTATTTCATTTATTTATTGTCATATGCACAGTAAGGAAACATGTTTCCCTGTACAACGAAATTCTGTCTTTGCTATCTACAACGAACGCCAGAACAGTATAAATCTAAGTATAAAAAAAATAAATAAATAAAAAGATAAAATTAAAAACCAGCACATATGAGAAATACAATAAAAATATAAACTGTATAAACTAAGGAGTAGTGTAGCATCAGCTGTACACGCAGTAAAGTGCAGTTACATGAGGTAGTCCATGTTTATAGACTGCTGTCAGCTGTTTAGGAGTCTGATGGCAGTGGGAAAGAAAGAGTTCTTTAGTCTGGAAGTCCTGCATTTCATGCTTCTGTACCTCCGGCCTGAGGGTAGAAGTGTGAACAGTCCGTGCTGGGGGTGGGTGGGGTCCTTTAGGATGGAGGCAGCTCTCCTGTGGACTCTGCGATGGTAAATGCTCTGCAGAGAGGGCAGTAGAGTCCTGGTGATCTTCTCAGCAGTCTTCACCACTCTCTGCAGGCATTTGCGATCCGTAACAGTAGTGCTACCATACCACACGGTGATGCAACTGGTCAATATGCTCTCAACAACGCACGTTGTTGAGGATCTTAGCTGACATGCCAAACTTCCTTAGCCTCCTCAGAAAGTACAGCCGCTGTTGAGCTTTCTTGACCAGCTGTGAGGTATTGACTGTCCAAGTGAGGTCCTCGCTGATGTAGACACCCAGGTATTTGAAGCAGCTGACCCTTTCCACTTCAAGCTCCCGGATGAACAGTGGCTGATGAGGCCTCCTCCCCTTCCTCATGTCCACTATCATCTCCTTCGTCTTGTCCGTGTTGAGGGTGAGGTTGTTGTCCTCACACCATGACACCAGACTGGCCACCTCCCTCCTGTAGGCTGCTTCGTCCCCGCCAGTGATACGGCCTATCATTGCGGTGTCATCTGCAAACTTAAGGATGATGTTGTCCTTGTGGGAGACCAAGGGGAGACCAAGGGAGACACCCTGTTCACCTGAGGAGTGCCAATGTTTGTAATGATGCTGGCTGAAGTCCTATTACCAATCCTGACAGCCTGGGGCCTGCCAGTTAGAAAATCTAGGACCCAGTTACAGAGAGTGGGGTGCAGACCGAGTGTAGACAGTTTGTGGATGAGTTTGTGGGGGATGACCATGTTGAAAGCAGAGCTGTAGTCAACAAGGAGCATCCTGATATATGAGTCTTTATTTTCCAGGTGGGAGAGGGAGTAATGGAGCATCTGAGGTGGACCTGTTGGGCCTGTAGGTATACTGCAGGGGGTCCAAGGTGTTCAGTATGCTGCTTTGAATGTGGGCCAGCACCACTCTCTCAAAACACTTCATGATTATTGGAGTGAGTGCTACCGGCCTATAATCATTCAGGCAGGTGGGTGAGCTCTTCTTAGGAAGAGGGACGATGATTGTGGTCTTGAAGCAGGAGGGAACGGTGCTCTGACTGAGGGAAAGGTTGAAGATGGAGTTAAGAACATCAGCCAACTCGCTGGCACATGCTGTAAGAGCCCGCCCCGGGATGTTGTCTGGTCCTGCTGCCTTACGGGGATTGATCTTCCTCAGAGCTTTGTGTACCTGGCCTGACGAGACTGTTGGTGGAGGGGATGGGGGTCGGGTGGTCCAGGTGTGTGTATGCCTCCACTCTGTGCTTTGACTGGAGGTCTCAAAGCGGGTGTAGAAGGTGTTGAGATCATCCGGCAGGCTGTCTGTGGAGCTGATGATACTGGTGGTGGTTCTGTAGTCTGTGATGTGCTGCAGGCCTTGCCACAACCACCCAGAGTCAGCAGTGGAATAGAAGCTGTCCAGCTTCTCTCTGTACTGCCTCTTGGCCGCTGTAATGGCTTTTCTCAGTCCATACTTCGCAGCTTTGTACTCCGTCTCACTGCCTGATCTAAATGCAGCAGTGCGAGCCTGCAGTATATTGCGTACCTGACTGTTTATCCAGGGCTTCTGATTGGGGAACTTCCTGACTTGTATGGTGGGCACGATGTTGTCAACACAAGTGCTAATGTACCCAGTCACATATTCAGCATAATCCTGTATGCTAACAGAAGAGTCCTCCAGAGTGGCTGCGGCTTTAAACACATCCCAGTCTGTCCGAGCAAAACAGTCCTGCAGGGTGCCCTCAGTCTCTGGGGTCCAGAGTTTAACTTGTTTGAAGACAGGGTTTGTTTGTTTCAGCCTCTGTCTGTAGGCCGGGTACAGGAACAGAGAAATGTGGTCCGAGTGTCCGAAGTGGGGGCGAGGTGCAGCCCTGTATGCACCACGTATGTTACTGTAAACATGATCCAATGTGTTCTTATCACGGGTGGGAATGTCCACATGTTGATAATACTTAGGAAATACAGTTCGTAAATTGCACTGGTTAAAGTCACCTGCAGTGACGAAAACAGCATCAGGGTGAGCCGTCTCCAACACGCTGATGACGTCGTGGAGTTTGCCGAGTGCTGCTGTGGAGTTAGCTCGCGTGGGGATGTAAACAGCGGCCAAAAACACGGCAGTAAATTCCCTCGGTAGATAATAGGGACGGCATTTCAGCAGTAAAAACTCCACGTCTGGCGAACAGTACTTATAAACAGTCCGTATATCTCCACACCACGAGTTGTTAATAAACACCCACACACCTCCCCCTTTAGCCTTACCGGAGGCTGCAGTCCGGTCTCCTCGATGTACAGAGTGAGTCTGTAGCTGAACGGCACATTCTGGGACCTTGTCCGAAAGCCAGGTCTCGGTAAAAATTAGAGCGCAGCACTCTCTTATTTCCCGCTGTGCTGTAATCCTGGCTCTTAGCTCGTCCAGTTTGTTTTCCAGAGACCGCACGTTGGCTAGCAAGAGGCTGGGTAACGGTGGCCGGCTAGCGCGAGCTTTCACCCTAGCATGGAGCCCTCCCCTCTTGCCTCACTTGCGTCGGCGTCTCCGCAGCGCTCTCCTGGGGTCAGCTTGCTCACTCGAGCTCGGTGCTTCAGGGCCTTCCTGGTGGTGATGGTAGTGGCTACGAGAGCGAACAATGAGTTGTAGCTCCGGTGGTATAAAACCAGTAAATGGACTGTAGTTGGTGATGTCCAGCAGTGCCTCTCTATTGTATGTTAGCAGTGCATGGCATTTGGCAGAATAAAGACACACACAACACACAAAAAGAAAAAAAAGCCGGCATTCGGGTGCAGAGCAAGCAAACACGTTCGCCTCGGGGGGCGCCATGAGGGCCTGAGAGTGCCGCCCCGCTTTGGGATGAGGAAATATCGGGAATAGAACCCTGCCTGCCGTTCTTCTCTCCCCACCTCCCTGATGGCCGACTTGGAGTGGAGAGTGGAGATTTCCGAGCGCAGAGTCTCTCTGCTGGTCGGCAAGGACAGAGAATGCAGCCACCCTGGTCACAGGAGGGGCACCCCCTAAACTGTAGCCGATACCCCTGGGGCTTGCCCCCAAAGTTTCCCATGATGCCTGAAACCCCTGGGGGCAGAGGTGGGCTCTGGGGGCCCTCTGTCAGGACCGAGGCAAGGGCTGGGGCGGCCCTTGGCCACCCTTGCCCCGCTTCGCCCTTTTCGCCCTGCCTCTCTGAGATGCCTCCAGCCGGCCCTTCAGATCCACCTGGCCCCAGGTAGGCTGAGGTGGTCTAGACTGATGAGACTGAGGCGGGCGCCATTCCTGGCTCCGCATTAGAACACCAGACACCTCGCGAGCACAGCGACGAGCCTCCTGTGCTTGCTAAAGCATCTTAGTAGCATCAGGTCCAAACATGGCCGACGGCTCAATAGGCAATTTCAGTAGGCACCCTCTGGCTGCAGCATGGACTGTGACAGCCACAGGTGGCGCCTAACTCCCCAGAGCCCTGCCATAGCCCTGCCAGCTGCCTCTGCCTGCTCCCTCATTATCTTAGGGAGAAGTGAGGAGAGCTCTTGCAATTCCACAAACAGATCAGCCCCACATCCCTCAGTCAGCTGCTGAGTCAGGTGGCGTTGGTACAGAGCCAATATAGCTCCAGTGTTAGCCAGCTGGGTCTGGACTACCATCGCACCATACATCCTTTTCAACATGGCGTCCATAGCCCTGGAGTCTTTGCTAGGGGAATCACCCTTACCCAGGATCGACTTAGATGGAGACACCAAGGCAGCCAGAGCCTGGTCCACGGGAGGTTACGGTCCACAGCCTGTCCTCTCCTGACTGTGCACCGCTGTCAAGTGCTTACAGAGCCCAGACCAGTGGCCAGGTGCGGACGGCACTTGAAACTGATTCTGGACCACCTCCTCTGCTGCCGCCCTAGTAACAAGCTCTTGAACAAGGAGGGACTGTCGCTCGCGGTCCTCCATGCCCGTCTCCTGCTGCCCCGAAGGGAACCTAACGTCATCATCTGAGGGTTCCAGAGTGAGGACGTCAATCTCCCTCTCTGACCGAGATGAAGAGGGACAGTTGTCATCAACTGCCTGAACCTCAGAAGGACCAACGGCACAGGGGCCAGGAGCCGGAGGCTTGCTAACTGTCGCACACGTGTATACAGCTAACTGTTGCTACGGCAGCTGCTGTAGATTACCTTGAGCGGAGAGGAACGCCGACTACACCCGCTGACTTGGTCAGCTTTGGCAGCAGGCTGTACCTGAGCGCGTTAACAGAGTGAATCGTGCAATACACCTTACAGTACTCCTTTCAAATACTTACCTCTACAATATGACGAAAGGGGAACCAGCTTACCCAAGAGGGGCCCGCAGACCAGCTCTCTTGCTTAAGGTGTCAAATTTAGATTTTTACATAGGATCTGTGTACAAGACAGGACCCACCTTAATTGATATCAGGGTGTCTACATGTATCAGCAAGTTAAATGTAAGACTTTTTAAGTTTGTAATGCCACCATTTAATTAAATTCAAGGACAATTTTGCTATAAAAGTAAACATGAAATCTGAACATATAGACGTACTGTTGAGTAAATACATATATTGTCAGTTCAAAATTATAAGTAGCCTTAGCAAAATGACAACTAGTAAAAAAATTTATCCAAATACATCTATTAGTGTGAAAAAAATGTATTTTAATTATTAATCACTACAACTGTCTTACAGCCAGAGCCTGAACTGAGGCTATATCAAGGTAGAATGCCAGTTTATATGCTGAAAGTCATTCAGACTCTGTATTATTAATGTGGTTCTGTTTTATAGTTTATACATGGCTTTTAAATAAACAGATAAATGCCATCCTGTCTCATTTAGCCTACAGAGTCTGTTGTCATAATGAGTCTGTCAACTTCCTTGTGTAGATGGGACTGATGATTGCCCCACTTTTTACAGCACGTCTTTTGCCCAAATATTGGTGGAGTTGGACAATTATTTACCCAGCAATGTTTCCTACACATCATTTAGCCATTATCGTTCCTTGTATTTATATTCTGAATAGGGAATGTGCGAGGGACTGCCCAATGTGAATCACCAGTTCAAGTTGACGGGTGCAATGACATGAATGAGACTTGCTCTGAAATACTAGAGATTAATGTCTAAACACAAGCACTGGAGAAAGGGTTCAAATTAATAGTAGTAGTAGAAAGTAAACTCACAGAAACTGGAGTATTTGCAGGTTAGCTAACTAACTGGCTAGCTCCTCCATGCCATCGCACCCAGACACCAGGGGACAAAGTTTGTGAACACAAATAGCAAAAACCTAAAAGACAGGATAACAGAGGCCTTCCAATTCAACTCTTGTTGATTTCGCCAAAGATTAAATGTACAGGCATTTTGCACTTGGAGTGAATTTTAGATCATGCTTACAGTATTCAATAAATACACATTTAAAACCTTCTCAAATATATAAGACTATTGAATATTTTATTATTAAAGACATTTTAAGACTTTTTAAGGACCCACGGCCACCCTGGACATTGTACTTTAGCAATTTGTAATTAATCAAATTACCACAGATCATTTGACACACAGTGAACCTGGAGCGTTTGGGGCACCTGGGGTCGGTTGGTAAATCCAACCTTGTCTACTAGGTACAGATCCCAATGGGGATCATGGGACAAAAATATTAATAATTTATGTTTCTTAAATGACGTAATTCATGCACTCAAATGAATAACTTAGAACACAGCAATAAACAATATAATTAACATTTATGTTTATAAGGATTTCAAATGTAAAGAAAAAATCAGGAGTACTGTCCAAAACCATGGTTATTCTGCACTGCATTAGCTGCACAGTGGTAAATGTAAAACTTAAACTCAGACTTTGACACGTTACAGCACTACAGAGACAGGCTAAGAACTTGTTGTAGCCTTGGTGTTTGTGCTATACATTACATAAATATAGGTATAACTCTGAATAATAAATAATAAATATACATAAAACATATTAGCATACACAGCTTCCTTGTAGTAGCCAAGCTGGCCACTATTGCTGACACAACATGATGTACACACAACTTTATAATAACAGAGTGTTGAGGGGACGTGGATAAATGTACTTAATGGGACAACCTAAAGATACTATTATGAAGGACTGAATTCAGTCTTTATAGGCATCTCAATAAGGACCATTGTGGAAATGGGAAGAAGGCCTTTAATCTTTTGATATAAAATAAAGACATATTTAGGATTGGCAGCATGTTGTGCATTTTGCAGTTTTGGCCACACCCAAAATAGTGATGTCACAGTAAGTGTTGGGTGCACATAAACACTTTACGTTCAAACTGATATGGAGTCAGTGAAAAATACCACACTTTTTATCTGTGACACAGCTGATTAACCTGCAGTTCTCCTCTGCTATAGGAAACCATGGGAGCAGCCAGTTCCATTACACCCCTCTTGTAACAAGAAGAGCTATGGATGAAAACAACAACATCACTTTGCAAACAGATCTGTGTCACTGAGGGTACACTGCTACAGACAGGAAACCTGGACACAGCATTCTAGCTGGATACTTCAAACAGCTCAGACTAACATTTGTCAAACGATAGCATGTTAAATGTACAGAGTCGGAACGGACTGGCACACCACACAGGACATCAGTGTCTATCTGTAAGGGCACGTCAAGGTAGGCACCACAAACATTTCCGAGTTCCATCTTAATGATCTGATCAGTGACAAACGTGCACATGAACCACAGCACAAGTGCTGTATACACAATGAAACAACATTAAAACTAAAGTTTAATGAACATTTCCAGCTTACAAACATGTAGTGTGTGTGTGTGTGTGTGTGTGTGTGTGTGTGTGTGTGTGTGTGTGTGTGTGTGCACAAGCTGTACGGCACACACACCAGCATTATGCACACCCAAAACAGCATATAAGACACATTCCACAGTCTTTCCATAAATATCACGTGTTCCTCAATGTTACTGACTGTTCTTGACAAACAGGCTTAAATCAAGCTAACTGTACTCAAACACACATTACTGTCACATCAGTCACTAGAATGATTGTTCAGAAAATCCAGTTCTCCCCCAACACCGACACATAGAGCAGCTAATGAGGAGGGAATAAGCAGTAAAGAACCCTTCTCGATTCCCCCATGTGGTCCTGCACTGACTGAGGATAAGGCCTTTAAGATTCTTTTCTTCACCATTTCATCACACACCTGGGACCCATCCCACACACAGCCTCTACTCACAGATGTGGGTCCCCCCTCCATCACACAGCTCCATAATGGAAAGTGTCTGCAGCTAATGAGGGTAAATAGAGTTTCCTTCACAGGCCACAGCCCATTTTCCAGCCCTGTCACAGCTCCAGACATCATCCATCACACAGCAGGCCCCATCCCTTACTGCTAGCATGCTAACACAATCTACTAGAGGGACAGTGAAATAAGGTGAATGTGTGTTTTGGGTTGGAGGCTTCTGCCTCCACAACACAGTGGAGCCAAAAGTTTGTGGCACTCACAGCATTAGAAATGCACATTTAACAAATTCTACAGCCATGACCACGTTCACATTAAAGAGGGCTGATTTCCTAAACACAAACCAATATCAGATCAAGAACTGATCATCCACCCCAGCCCCACCCCCCGTGTGTCCAACACAGTTGTGTTTCTTTTTGTTTGATTGTTATTCACGTCGGCGGTAATGACAGCCGATTGCGCCAATCGGAGGTCACGAAAATTAATGTTGAGTCGGTGTGTACATATGCAAAAACAATGTCGGACTCAGTAGTTTTCTCTGGACCCCTGCCTAATCTTACTAGCGATGACATGTATAGCCGCATGTCATCATTCAACCGCTGGGTGTCGAGGTGGTGTCCAGGTAATGATGTGGGCTTTGTTGATAATTGGCGGACTTTCTGGAGAAGACCTGGTCTGATTAGGAGAGATGGCATTCATCCCACTTTGGATGGAGCCGCTCTCATATCTAGAAATCTGGCCGAATTTATTAGTGGCCCAAAGCCATGACAACTCAGAGTTCAGACCATAGACTTAATACAGTCAGTGGTCCAGACCAGGAGGCAGAGTTGCAGTCCTACACGCTTCTCTGCGCTTCCATTAGAGCAGTTACCCACCCTAAACTCCACAGAGAGGTTGTCTGCCCCCAGACCACTTGAATTATTTAAATCAAAAGTAAACAGAAGAAGAGTTACACATAAAAACCTAATAAATAGTAAAACCTCCACTGCAACAGTACAACAAAATAGGAGAATTAAATGTGGACTCTTAAACATCAGATCTCTCTCATCTAAAGCTGTTCTAGTAAACGATCTAATATCAGATCATAATATTGATTTATTTTGTCTTACTGAAACCTGGCTGTGTCACGATGAATATGTTAGCCTAAATGAATCCACTCCCCAGTCACATTAATACTCACATTCCTCGAGGCTCAGGCCGAGGAGGTGGAGTTGCAGCCATCTTCGACTCAAGCCTATTAATCAAACCTAAACCTAAACTAAATTATAACTCGTTCGAAAGCCTTGTTCTTAGCCTTTCACACCCAACCTGGAAAACACTACAGCCCATTCTATTTGTTATAGTGTACCGAGCTCCTGGACCGTATTCTGAATTTTTGTCTGAATTCTCGGAGTTCTTGTCGGGTTTAGTCCTTAAAACGGATAAAATAATTATTGTAGGTGATTTTAATATTCATGTGGATGTAGAAAATGATAGCCTTAGTGCTGCGTTTATCTCATTATTAGATTCGATTGGCTTCAGTCAGAGTGTACATAAACCCACTCACTGTTTTTACCACACCCTCGACCTTGTTCTTGTTTATGGCATTGAAATTGAACATCTAATAGTCTTTCCACAGAATTCTTTTTATCAGACCATTTTTTTTATTAACTTTTGAATTCCTATTACTGGACTACACGCCATTAGGCAAACATTCCTACACTAGATGTCTATCTGATAGTGCTGTAGCTAAATTTAAGGAAGTGATTCCATCGGCATTAAATTCAGTTCAATGTCTCAATGTAACAGATGACTCATATGCTAACTTTAGTCCCTCCCAAATTGATCATCTTGTTGATAGTGCTGCAGGCTCACTACGAATAACACTCGACTCTATCGCCCCTCTAAAAAAGAAGATAATAAAACAGGAGGTTAGCTCCATGGTATAACCCGCAAACCCGCAAATTAAAACAAACATCGCGAAAACTTGAAAGGAATTGGCGTTCCACCAATCTGGAAGAATCACGTTTAGCCTGGCAAGATAGTCTTAAAATTTATAGGAAGGCCCTCCGTAATGCCAGAGCAGCTTACTACTCATCATTAATAGAGGAAAATAAGAACAACCCCAGGTTTCTGTTCAGCACTGTAGCCAGGCTGACAGAGAGTCACAGCTCTGTTGAGCCATGTATTCCTATAGACCTCAGTAGTAATGACTTCATGAGCTTCTTTAAAGATAAAATTCCTAACTATTAGAGAAAAAATTCAGCACCTCCTGCCCTCAGTTGGTACTGACTTATCTTCAAACACAGGAACCTTAGAAACAACTGTAAAACCTGTACATTTAGACTGCTTTTCTCCCATCAACCGTAATCAACTAACTTCCATGATTTCCTCATCTAAGCCATCAACTTGTCTTTTAGACCCCGTCCCAACTAGGCTGCTTAAAGAAATTTTACCCTTAGTTAGCACTTATGTACTAGATATGATCAATCTGTCCTTATTTAAAGGCTATGTGCCACAGTCCCTTAAAGTAGCTGTAATTAAGCCTCTTCTTAAAAAGCCCACTCTTGATCCAGGGATTTTGTCAAATTATAGACCTATATCTAACCCTCCTTTTCTCTATAAGATCCTTGAGAAAGCCAATCAGTTGTGTGACTTTCTACACAACAACAAGCTGTTTTTGGATTTTCAGTCAGGATTTAGAGTGCATCATAGCACAGAGACAGCACTGGTGAAAGTTACAAATGACTTCTAATTGCATCCGACAAAGGACTTGTCTCTGTACTTGTCTTACTAGATCTTAGTGCTGCATTCGATACCATTGACCATCACATTCTATTACAGAGACTAGAACATTTTATTGGCATTAAAGGTACTGCACTAAGCTGGTTTAAATCCTATTTATCAGATCGTTATCGGTTTGTACACGTTAATGATGAATCCTCTATGCACGCCAAAGTTAGTCACGGAGTTCCACAAGGTTCCGTGCTTGGACCAATTCTATTTACCTTGTATATGCTTCCTTTAGGCAATATTATTAGGAAGCACTCCATAAATTTTCATTGTTATGCAGATGATACCCAATTTTATTTATCGATCAAGCCAGATGAAACCAATCAATTAGCTAAACTTCAGGCATGCCTTAAGGACATAAAGGCCTGGATGACCTGCAATTTTCTGATGTTAAACTCAGACAAAACCGAAGTTATTGTACTTGGCCCCGAACACCTTCGAAACACATTATCTAAAGATATAGTTTCTCTAGATGGCATTGCCCTGGCCTCCAGCGAAACCGTAAGGAATCTTGGAGTTATCTTTGATCAGGATATGTCCTTTAACTCCCAAATAAAACAAACTTCAAGAACTGCCTTTTTTCATTTACGTAACATTGCAAAAATCAGGCACATCCTATCTCAAAAAGATGCAGAAAAACTAGTCCATGCATTTGTTACGT
This sequence comes from Macquaria australasica, assembly GCA_005408345.1. Classification (NCBI taxonomy): domain Eukaryota; kingdom Metazoa; phylum Chordata; class Actinopteri; order Centrarchiformes; family Percichthyidae; genus Macquaria; species Macquaria australasica. Next base: position 25,589 of record SEMN01001300.1, read on the forward strand.
CTAGGCTGGACTATTGCAACTCTCTATTATCAGGCTGCCCCAATAAATCCCTTAAGACTCTCCAGCTGATTCAGAATGCTGCGGCACGTTTACTGACAAGAACCAGAAAAAGAGATCATATTTCTCCAATATTAGCTTCTCTACACTGGCTCCCTGTAAAATCCAGAATAGAATTTAAAATCCTTCTCCTCACCTTCAAAGCCCTAAATGGTCAGGCACCATCATATCTTAAAGAGCTCATAGTACCCTATTACCCCACTAGAGCACTGCGCTCCCAGAATGCAGGGTTCCTTGTGGTTCCTAGAGTCTCTAAAAGTAGAATGGGAGCCAGAGCCTTCAGCTATCAAGCTCCTCTCCTGTGGAACCAGATCCCAGTTTGTGTACGGGAGGCGGACAACCTCCTCACATTTAAGAGTAGGCTTAAGACTTTCCTCTTTGATAAAGCTTATAGTAGGGCTGACTCAGGTGACCCCTGAGCCACCCCTTAGTTATGCTGCTATAGGCCTAGACTGCCGGGGGACTTCCTATGATGCACTGAGCTCCTTTCTCCTCCCTTCCTCTCCATCTGTACGCCCTCATATCCCATCAATGCTTGTTATTAATTCAACTTCTTCCCGTAGTTGTGTGCTTTCTCTCCTCTCTCCTCCCTCTCCTTCTGTTGCTTTCTGCAGGTGTTTCTGCCTCTGGAGCTGTGGAGGTCTGGGTCTGTGGTTGCTGCCGCCTGCTGCCCCCGTGCTCCTGCTCTGCACCCGCTGATGCTATTGCTGTTGTTGCTGTTATTGGTGTTGCTATTGTAGTGTTGCTCTTAGTGTTGTTTCTGTTGGTGTTAACATCAATGCCATTACCATATCTATGCTGTATTGAGCTGCTGTATGTTCTCTTTCCTCCTGCTCTCTCTCTCCCGCTCCCCCCTTCCCCTTCAACCCAACCGGTCGAGGCAGATGACCGCCCACCTTGAGCCTGGTTCTGCTCGAGGTTTCTACCTGTTAAAAGGGAGTTTTTCCTTGCCACTGTCGCATAGTGCTTGCTCATGGTGGGAACTGTTGGGTCTCTGTAAATATAAAGAGTCGGTCTAGACCTGCTCTATTCGAAAAAGTGCCCTGAGATAACTTTGTTATGATATGGCGCTATATAAATAAAACTGAATTGAAAACTGAATTGAATAGCAACAGCTCTTAAAATCAGTACTTCAATCAATCACAAAATAATAATAATCAAATACCTCTTTCTCTCTTGTCTATATTGAATCTCCAAATATAAAATCTTTGGGTAGGAAAAGGGAGGCTAGCCTGGCCAGTATTAACCTTCCATGGTCCTCCTGCCAAGGAGAAGAGTCCTCGATGGAAATCCAAAACTCAGTACAAAGTCCCAAAAGTTCCAAACAACTCTCCTCCTCTGATGGCAGGGAGAGCTGAGGTTCCCCGATGTCCTATCTTGATCAGCAACGGTCTATTTTCTTGATCTCTTGGTAATCCTCTGTTTGTTGCCGATCCGTCGGAGTCCTCCAGTGCTGGCTGGTATCCAATCCTTTGCTGTCTAAAGTGTTTCCTCGCCACTCGCACCGCTCTGAGGCTCGAAGTCTCTGACTTCTCTTTTTATTCTCTATGCCAGGCAACTCCCTTCCCTAGCTGCTCAATGATTACACACTTTTTCTTAAATCACATCTCATACACATACATGCCTTTTATATGGTAGTTCCTTCCTTACCTATCTCAGTTGGAAAGTACCGGACACTTCTACATATTACATCAGTTGAACCTTGACACACTTTCCTACAGACAGTGTTAACAGTTCCTCTTTTTCATGTTCAGTGCATTTGTATTACATTGGTTACTTTTAATACTCACTCTAACAAATGCTTATTCTTTTCCATTTAAAATCATCATTTTATAGTTATCATATAAACAATCACTTATTGCTTAACTGTTAGTCTTCTGTGTTCGAGTGTCCTGATTATACTAATTCACCAGTCCTGTTGCTGCTGTTTTCTTAGAGGCAGCATTCTGGGGTCTCAATCTTACTTGACAACAGGTACGAGTGTGGCCGGAAGGGTCTTTAGAGATACTTAAGGACTGTTTCAACACCACGGACTGGAATGTGTTTAAACAGGCTGCCACCTGTAACAACACCACGGACCTCCAGTGCATTGACGATGTAACAGCCCTTAAGACCATCACTGTTCGGGCCAATCAGAAGCCATGGCTAACAGTGCATTGACGATGTAACAGCCCTTAAGACCATCACTGTTCGGGCCAATCAGAAGCCGTGGCTAACAGGGGAGGTCCACAGGCTCCTGAAGGCTCGGAATGCTGCCTTCACAGCAGGAGATGAGGTGGGCCTGAGGACAGCGAAGGCTAACCTGTCCCGCGGCATCAGAGAGGCAAAGAAGCAGTACTCAAGGAGGATAGCTCATTGTTTCAGCGACAGCAGAGATGTGCAGAGCTTGTGGCGGGGGATACAGACCATCACCGATTATAAGCCCCCACTGCGAAACTGCGACAGCACCACCTCTCTGTTAAATGAGCTGAATGACTTCTTCGCCCGATTTGAGGCACACAACAGCATGCCTGCACAGAAGTCTCCACTCCCTCCTGACGACCAGGTGTTGACGCTGTCCAAGGACAGTGTGAGGAGAACACTCAGCAGGATCGACGCTTGCAAAGCTTCTGGTCCTGACAACATACCTGGCTGTGTGTTGAGGGACTGTGCCGGGGAACTCACGGATGTCTTCACAGACATCTTTAACATCTCGCTGAGTCAGGCTGTTGTTCCCATGTGCTTCAAAACCACCACCATCATCCCTGTGCCGAAGAAGTCATCGCCCTGTTTCAATGACTACCGTCCGGTTGCACTCACACCTATCATCATGAAGTGCTTCGAAACGGCTAGTGTTGCAACATATCAAGTCTGTCCTCCCCCCTCTCTGGACCCCTTCCAGTTTGCATATCGGTCCAACTGTTCAACCGATGATGCAATCTCCACTGCCCTTCACACAGCCCTCACACATCTGGACACAAAAGCTTCATACGTTAGAATGCTGTTCATAGACTTCAGCTCGGCATTCAATACAATCATCCCCCAACAGCTCATTCTGAAACTGGACCGGCTGGGGTTGAATACCTCTTTGTGCAACTGGCTGTTGGACTTCCTGACCGGGAGACCACAGGCAGTACGGGTCGGCCGGCACACATCAAGCATCACCACAGTGAACACGGGGGCCCATCATGGATGCGTGCTAAGCCCCCTCCTCTTCACTTTGCTGACCCACGACTGCATACCGTCGCACAGCTCCAACCTCTTCATTAAGTTCACGGATGACACGACTGTGGTGGGTCAACAACGAAGATGAGACAGACTACAGGAGCAAGGTGAGCCGCTTGGCCTTGTGGTGCAGACACAATCTCTCTCTGAACATTGAGAAGATGGAGATTGTTGTGGACTTCAGGAGAACGCGCCCCCAGCATGCTCCTTTGACCATCAAGGGTGCTGCGGTAGAGAGGGTAAGCAGCACCAAGTTCCTGGGTGTGCACATCACAGAGGACCTTTCCTGGACTATTAACACCACAGCACTGGCCAAGAAGACCAGCCAGCGCCTCTATTTTCTCCGCAAGCTGAGAAGAGCTAGAGCCCCTGCCCCCATCATGTACACCTTTTATAGAGGCACCATCGAGGGCATTCAGACCAGCGGCATCACCGTGTGGTACGGTGCCTGCACCGCGTCCAGCCGGAAGACCCTACAGCTTCACCCATCAGGCTGTCAGGATGCTGAACTCTCTCCCTGCTCTGCCCCCCCTCCGCTTCCTGACCCCTGCACACTGACCCACAACACTGAACTCGATCAGCCTCAGGAACTGCACATGCACAACATTCACTTTCACCAGTGTATAAGCTAATTCTATTTGCACTAATTTCGTATATATTTGCACTGATACTTTGCATGGTCCAAACTCACAGATTTACATCTGTCATGGGCCTTATGCCAAGTTTTATTTGTTTTTAAATTGGGTGTTTTATGCTATGCTTTGTTTGCTCTTAGTTGGTTATATTATGTTTTCTTATGTTTTTCTTAGCTTGTTGTTTGCACCAAGGGATTGAGAGTAACGCATTTTCAATCCTCTGTATGTCTTGTACATGCTGTAGAATTGACAATAATGCAGACTTTGACTTTGACTAAAGGTTTTTTCAAAATAACCTTCAGGGAACTCTTAGGGAATGTTCCCTGAAGGTTACCTGTTTGCTGGGAACACAGAAGCACCGGCAACCGATAATGAGACGTTTACCTCAGCATGTTCTCACGGATGCATTGCCATGCAAATTGGTGCAGACATTCAGGATGAACTGTAATAGCTTTGGTGATCCTCTGACTTTTTATCTTATTTTATCTTATTCTTTCATCAGGTCAAAGTTTTGATGTGTCCAATACTTTGGTTTATGACCAAATACCTGCAGAACTAATGACATTCCCATCAGCATCAGCTGGACTCTGTGTTTACTGCTAATTAACTAATGTTAGCATGCTAACATGCTAAACTAAGATGGTGAACAAGGTAAACATTATACCTGCTAAACATCACCATGTTTGCAATGTCATTGTGAGCATGTTAGCATGCTGATGTTAGCATTTAACATAAAGCACTGCTGTGCCTAAGTAATGCTAGCATGGCTGTAGACTTTTGAGGTGTGCTCAGACAGAAAGTAAAACGAATTTTCACCTCATGTCATTTGCAGGAATTTGACCGCTGGACCATTTGTGTTGATTTGCCTCAAACAGCCACTGGAAGAACTGTACATTAGCTGTTAGCAAGCAACATATGCACCGACCGTGTCTATAGGAGACTGGGAGTAGGCCTGTGTGTCTGTATTCAGCTTAGCCTCTGACTTGAACTCAAAACTCATCAGTCCGATTCTTACTGACATGTCTCTTCAGTCTCTCTCTTTTGTTTTGTCTCTACATTTATAAAGCATAAAGCATACATTTTTTGCTCAATTCATGGCACTTGGGGTTAATTTGCGTCTTTCCCTTGACTTTGTATGCCACCTCTAAAATTTGCCTCGTGTTCTGTCTGAACAGACAGTAAGTGTGTGTGTTTGTGGGCTGCAGCTCTGTGGTGTTTATATTATGTGTTGATTCTTTACTCTGCTGTTAATTGTATAAGACGTGTTGAGCCATTTGAGTAATGCATTTTTGCATGTTCTACTCCTACATGGCCTGTTTTATTAATTGTTGAGTATGAGTTTTGTGCTCTTTTCTAATTAAATCTGATAAGGTTTTACCGAGTAATGCAGTTGTACATTCATTCTGTTGTATGCATTGGCTACCCAGCTCCTCTCTATAGAAAAGGAATACATTTTTGGTCAGGTCAAAAGGGTCAGAGAGTGCGGTTTTCACCTGAGCTCTATGTGACATTGTTCTGTTAGTGGGGACAGGAGCAGGTGGGGACATTAGAAGGAGCTCAGAGTAGAACCCCTGCTCTTCAGCATTGAAAGGAGTCAGCTGAGGTGGAACCTGATTAGGATGCTCCCTGTGGAGGTATTCTGGAGATGTCTATCAGAGGAAATCCTTTAGTAAACCCTGAACACAGTAGAGGAAGTTCATGTGTTACGCTGAGTAGTTCAGACGGCAAGGAAAAGGACCCAAATGCAGACTGCGCAGGCAGACAGGAGCAGTTTGATGATTTATTGAACACAACCAGAAAAACCAGACCCGGGGCTGGATAAAGGCCGAACAGGACCCCTCAGGCAGACGGCTTGGAGGCAGGGCAGAGGCCAAACAGGAACCTTCAGGCTGACGGCCTGGTGGCCGGACAGAAGCCGGGCTGTGGCTGGTCAGCAACAGGTGAAGGCGGCTGCGGCTGTGGCTGGTCAGGAACAGGTGAAGGTGGCTGCGGCTGGTCAGGAACAGGCGAAGGTGGCTGCGGCTGGTCAGGAACAGGCGAAGTTGGCTGCGGCTGGACAGGAACAGGCGAAGTTGGCTGCGGCTGGACAGGAAGAGGAAGAGAAGGGAAGGGAGTTGGCCGGACCACCAACTCGGGAACAGGATCAGGGAGCCGCTATAGCTCAGCAGGAACCGGTACAGAGTAGACCCGACTGGGAACCAGGAGCAGAAGTTTGTCGGGCTGCTGACAGGAAACCAGAAACCGAAGTCGGCTGGACCGCCAACCAGGAAACAGGTTCAGGTGAAGGTCGGTCTGTAGTGCTGAGCAGCGGAGACTCTCTGGCGTAGGGCAGCAGAGACTGCAGACGGAGTCGGGAGCCCCGACGACCACCTCTTCCGCGGCCTCTGTTTGCTCTCAGGTGGGTCAATATGTATTCCCAGGAAATGGGAAAAAGACTCTGCAGTGGTTAGGGGAGCCCAGGAGGCCCGTAAGCGAGGGTAACTGTCCGCTGGGTCCATGTATGGTCGATTCATTCTGTTACGCTGAATGAATCAACCGCTTACGTGAGGTACAAGTAGGCAGACAGGAAGACAGAAACAAGGCACATGGCAAGCAGTCTAACAAACAGTATGAACCAACAAGGAACAAAGGCAGGGGGCTGGTATATATAGGGAGGAGTCAACGAGGGAAACAGAAACAAGTGAGTAACTAGACACAGGTGATCCTAATCAAACAGGCGGGAAAAGAACAAAGACAGGAAGTAAATAGCACACAAGACCTGGGATTTCAAAATAAAACAGGAAATCAGTCCAGAAACACACAGAGTCCAACATAAGTCCTTCGTGGGTCATGACATCATGTCCCATGTGGCCTGGGATCCCCCAGGAAGAGCAGGAGGATGTAGCTGAGGAGAAGGACGTCGGGGCTGTCCACCATGACCCGAACCTGGTTTAGCAGCAGGAAATGGATGGATGGATTCCATTTGTAATAAATGGACAGTATGACAGTTTATCAGTAAATTGATATACAGGTATCAGTGTAATCCTCATGTGTCTACATCCATCCACATTTTGCTCAGTGGAAATCAATGAGCCTTATTATTACACTAAATCAATGAGCAGGAGGTCTCTGTGCCTCACATACCTGAGACTAGAGAGAACAAGAGCAGCAGAGACAGTAAAGATGCAGCTTGAATGAAATGTGCATGTGTGTGTAGCTGTACAGTGGTTTCTGTTGTGTGCATGTGTTTATTATGCAGCCTGTCTGTGGAAGTTCCTGCATTGTGATTAGGGATGTAAATAAACAGGAAGGTACGGTGGACCTTAAAGGCACTCTCTTCTCGCCGGTATTGGTCTCAGTGCAGAACTCTCTCTCAGGGGCTTTATTACCGCCAGATGAATTGAGACGCACAAAGGAGGAGGAGGAGTAGGGTGAAGCAGTGGTACCCACCAAGGTGAGAGAGGAGGACTCCATCATCTTAGAAGTACAGCATTTTTAACCAAAAAATACAGCATTTGTCACAAGATGAAAGAGAGTGGGGTGACGTTTCCCCCTGTATTTCTCAGCATGCTCTGTCAGATCATTTGTCAACATATGTCAGACCTCTAACGCTATGTGCTGCTGTGATGAGCACACTACTGTCTGAGCTTAACTTCCACTGCTGTTAGGTGTGCTGGAGGCAAGGTTTAGTTTAAGTGTAGGGCACAGAAGAATTAGGTGGAGTTACAGTACAGGCTTCTCTGACAGACACTGCCTACAGCTATACATACATTCGTTATTACACATTAGCAAATACCAATTTATGAAAATGTTTTGATGTAACAGTTGTATGCTTACATTAGAATTACTGTGTGACATTACTGTCTGCCAGTATCTTCATTGATTCCACCACTGTGAGGTGAATGTAATGATGCATCACCTCACATTTTGTAGTATTGCCCAAACATAATCTTTTGTATGCCTAACACAAATGACCAACATTTTGTGTTACAGCAGTTTTTCCTAACTCTGCAGATGTAAATGGGCCAAGCTGCAATAGATCTTAACTGCATGAAGTGCAGCTAAATAAGCTGAGCTGAGTAAGACAGAAAATGGTGAGAAAGAAAGAGATGAATGGTGTACCTGCATGTGTTGGAGAGCGATAGAGATCAAGGGAGTGTGCATATGGACAGAGGGAGAGGTGAAAGTGAAAGTAAAATCTGGTAGTTATTGGATGTAATTCAGTGTCATTCTCTGGTTTATCAGTGAAGTGTATGAACTACACTGCAGACTGGAGTCTCTGCTAATAGTGACAACCAGAATGACAGCTGTCTCATTTATACTGGGTCCAACATAGGTCAAAGGTGTGTTGAGTAGACCCGTGTCATATATGTGTCTCCTAATGAATTTAGATTGTTGTTAGTAGAGAAGACACTTTTTGAACTGTAAGGCCCGTTGCATACTTCTTGCAGTTCCACACATGTTAGCAAAGCCCGGCGTGTGCTTCTCAAAGTATGAATCATTGCTGTCTGCAGGCATGCGACTCTTTGTAAAAAGAGTACGGTCTAGACCTGCTCTATATGAAAAAGTGCCCTGAGATAACTTTGTTATGCTATGGTGCTATATAAATAAAACTGAATTGAATTGAATTGTTGATGATTTGCTCATTGGTCTGTGGTACCCCCGCCCCAACCACTAACCCTTTTTCGAGTCCTTCCAAAGCAGTATTTATAAAGACCACAAGAACAAATAAGGAATTAGAAAACAGCACAGGTGCTGTACAGTTGGGACATACAGCCACTATCAACAAAGAACCATCACGTTTGGCTTTTCCTGCTTTCTTCTTCTGCAGTCGCCTTCCCATGTGCATACTGTAGTCCACATGTATTTCCTTCCTCGTAAGACATTTACAAAATACAAAAAAATAAAATACATTGTTTACATCTGTGTTCCTTAGCAAGGAGTCTTCTTCCTTAGATTTACGGGCCATTGCTGTGTTTCTTGGTGCATTATTATTATTATATTTCTAATTATTATAGTATGGGAGTAGTATGAATACAGTGTTTCTGCACCTTGAAGTAGGAAAACCCAGTTTGTTGAGTTTGTTGTTTCTTCATGCAAAATTGATTTTATAGCGCGAAACCACTGGCAGGAAAGGGTATCTCATTGTTGCATGCTGGTGCTTGTACATGTGCTGCCTTGTGTGCGTGCAGAAATACAAAAAAACATGGCACTGCTCATAAAAACATGCTCTATAGCACTACTAGTGGTCAAAACCTACACAGGGTACCTTTAATAAGTATTTGTCTCCATCTTTCAGCCTCTTCGTGCTTTGCTTGGCCAAGACAGTCTGTCAGTTTTCTTGAGATGTCTGATGACTGTCCACACTGTTAACCACACAGGTCCTTTCGTGCAACTCCTTTGCTGTAACTTCCTTTGTTAAGGTGTCACTGAATTGACCAGAAAGTTATTCTTTGTGTTGCACCAACTGCCATTGTAGTGGGCTGCATTTCAGACAGCACAGGTCTATTTGATTCATTGGATTACTGTTGTGTTCTTTCTTGGCCCTTTATTGGAAAACACACAGACAACATACAGTTGTCAAGTTGGGCCATTTTGGCAGCAGGGAGAGGACCCAAAATGCAGACAGGCTAGGAGGCTGAATAGTCCAAAGGTTATTTTAACTTCAAGACAAACTTACAAAAGCAAGAACTGACTTGCAGGGGAACACCAGAACACCACGAGGAGACAACCAGGAACATCACACACATCATCAACAATGACTCGACAAAGAACAAAAGGAGAGGACCGGTATATATAGGGGAAGAGACAACGAGGTAAACAGACACAGGTGAGTAACGAGACACAGGTGAAAACAATCAAACCCGGAGGGAAAACAAAGACAGGAAATAAAGGGCACACAGGGAAACAACAGTAATTTCAAAATAAAACAGGAAACAAGACAAAACACACAGAGTCCTAAGGATCATGACAGTACCCCCCCCTTAAGGGACGGATCCCAGACGTCCCTCAGGGAGCACCAACTTGGGTGGGCAGAGGGGGTCCCGGAGGAGGAACCCAGAAAAAACCAGACCCAGGGCTGGACAGGACCTCTCGGGCGGACGGCCTGGAAGCAGGGCGGAGAATGGACAGGACCTCTCAGGCGGACGGCCTGGAGGACGACCAGACGTGGGGAACCGCTCAGGAGGACGGCCAGGAGGCAGGTCAAAAGCCGAACAGGACCCCTCGGGCGGACGGCCCGGGGGCAGGACGGAAACCAAACAGGACCCCTCGGGCAGACGGCCCGGGGGCAGGGCAGAAACCAAACAGGACCCCTCGGGCGGACGGCCTGGAGGGCAACCAGACACGGGGAACCACTCTGGAGGCCGGACAGGATGCCGGCGGCGACGAGGAAGGAGCCGCTCCGGAGGCCGGCGACGGGGAATGAGTCGCGCTACAGGAGCTGGCACTGGAGGCTGCAGCTGGACGGGAACAGGCACTGGAAGCTGCAGCTCGACGGGAACAGGCACTGGAAGCTGCAGCTCGACGGGAACAGGCACTGGAAGCTGCAGCTCGACGGGAACAGGCACTGGAAGCTGCAGCTCGACGGGAACAGGCACTGGAAGCTGCAGCTCGACGGGAACAGGCACTGGAAGCTGCAGCTCGACGGGAACAGGCACTGGAAGCTGCAGCTGGGCGGGAACAGGCACTGGCGACTGTGGCTGCAGCTGATCAGGAACGGGCACTGGAGGCTGCGGCGGCGACGACGGCAGCTGATCAGGAACGGGCACTGGAGGCTGCGGCAGCGGCAGCTGGACGGGCACAGGAGGCGGCAGCTCGGCAGGCACAGGAGGCTGAGGCGGCAGCCGGACGGACACTGGAACAGGAGGCTGCGGCAGCAGCCGGACGGACACTGGAGCGGGAGGCTGAGGCTGAAGCGGCGGCGGCCGCTGGACAGGCACCGGAGGCTGAAGTGGCGGTGGCCGCTGGATGGGCACAGGAGGAGGAGGCTGCGTTGGCAGCATCTCGACCGGAACCGGCGCTGGAGACTGCAGCTGCAGTCGGAACCGGCGCTGGAGACTGCGGCTGCAGTCGGAACCGGCGCTGGAGACTGCGGCTGCAGTCGGAACCGGCGCTGGAGACTGCGGCTGCAGCCGGAACCGGCGCTGGAGACTGCGGCTGCAGCCGGAACCGGCGCTGGAGGCTGAACTGATGTAGACCGGACTGCCAACTCGGGAACAGGAACTGAGGCTGGATGGGCCGCCGACTGGAAAACCGGAACAGGAGTCGGCCGGACCGCCAACCGGGAAACGAAGCTGGCCGGACCGCCAACTGGAAACAAGGAATATAAGTCGGCCGGTCTGCCAACCGGGAATCAGGAACAGAAGCAGGGCGGTCTGCAGTTCTGGGCAGCGGAGACTCTGGGGCGCGGAGCAGCGGAGGTGAGGCAGGCTGAGAAGCAGGCTGATCCGGGGCGTCAAAAAATCCAGCGACCCATTCAGGAACTGACTTCCTCAGCCAAGGCTGAGTGGCCAGCTTCCAGCGTCCCTCTGACATTATTGCCTCGCGGGACTCTTTGTTAGGTGTCCTCCTCCAGATGGTTTGGAGGCACATGAGATCTACAGACAGTTTATTTTAGTTCCTTTGACCCATTGTCTGCTGGGTCTGCGTATGGTCGAGTCATTCTGTCAAGTTGGGCCATTTTGGCAGCAGGGAGAGGACCCAAAATGCAGACAGGCCAGGAGGCTGAATAGTCCAAAGGTTATTTTAACTTCAAGACAAACTTACAAAAGCAAGAACTGACTTGCAGGGAACACCGGGAACGCGACACGAGGAGACAACCAGGAACACACATCATCAACAATGACTCGACAAAGAACAAAAGGAGGACCGGTATATACAGTGGGGCAAAAAAGTATTTAGTCAGCCACCAGTTGTGCAAGTTCTCCCACTTAAAAGATGAGGTCTCCAATTTTCATCATAGGTACACTTCAACTATGAGAGACAGTGAGAAAAAAAAAAAAATATCCAGAAAATCACTGTCTGATTTTTAAAGAATTTATTTGCAAATTATGGTGGAAAATAAGTATTTGGTCAATAACAAAAGTTCATCTCAATACTTTGTTATATACCCTTTGTTGGCAATGACAGAGGTCAAACGTTTTCTGTAAGTCTTCACAAGGTTTTCACACACTGTTGCTGGTATTTTGGCCCATTCCTCCATGCAGATCTCCTCTAGAGCAGTGATGTTTTGGGGCTGTCGCTGGGCAACACGGACTTTCAACTCCCTCCAAAGATTTTCTATGGGGTTGAGATCTGGAGACTGGCTAGGCCACTCCAGGACCTTGAAATGCTTCTTACGAAGCCACTCCTTCGTTGCCCGGGCGGTGTGTTTGGGATCATTGTCATGCTGAAAGACCCAGCCACGTTTCATCTTCAATGCCCTTGCTGATGGAAGGAGGTTTTCACTCAAAATCTCACGATACATGGCCCCATTCATTCTTTCCTTTACACGGATCAGTCGTCCTGGTCCCTTTGCAGAAAAACAGCCCCAAAGCATGATGTTTCCACCCCCATGCTTCACAGTAGGTATGGTGTTCTTTGGATGCAACTCAGCATTCTTTCTCCTCCAAACACGACAAGTTGAGTTTTTACCAAAAAGTTCTATTTTGGTTTCATCTGACATTCTCCCAATCCTCTTCTGGATCATCCAAATGCTCTCTAGCAAACTTCAGACGGGCCTGGACATGTACTGGCTTAAGCAGGGGGACACGTCTGGCACTGCAGGATTTGAGTCCCTGGCGGCGTAGTGTGTTACTGATGGTAGCCTTTGTTACTTTCTTCCCAGCTCTCTGCAGGTCATTCACTAGGTCCCCCCGTGTGGTTCTGGGATTTTTGCTCACCGTTCTCGTGATCATTTTGACCCCACGGGGTGAGATCTTGCGTGGAGCCCCAGATCGAGGGAGATTATCAGTGGTCTTGTATGTCTTCCATTTTCTAATAATTGCTCCCACAGTTGATTTCTTCACACCAAGCTGCTTACCTATTGCAGATTCAGTCTTCCCAGCCTGGTGCAGGTCTACAATTTTGTTTCTGGTGTCTTTGACAGCTCTTTGGTCTTGGCCATAGTGGAGTTCGGAGTCTGACTGTTTGAGGTTGTGGACAGGTGTCTTTTATACTGATAACGAGTTCAAACAGGTGCCATTAATACATGTAACGAGTGGAGGACAGAGGAACCTCTTAAAGAAGAAGTTACAGGTCTGTGAGAGCCAGAAATCTTGCTTGTTTGTAGGTGACCAAATACTTATTTTACAGAGGAATTTACCAATTAATTCATTAAAAATCCTACAATGTGATTTCCTGGATTCTTTCCCCCCATTCTGTCTCTCATAGTTGAAGTGTACCTATGATGAAAATTACAGGCCTCTCTCATCTTTTTAAGTGGGAGAACTTGCACAATTGGTGGCTGACTAAATACGTTTTTGCCCCACTGTATAGGGGAAGAGACAACGAGGGAAACAGACACAGGTGAGTAACGAGACACAGGTGAAAATAATCAAACCCGGAGGGAAAACAAAGACAGGAAATAAAGGGCACACAGGGAAACAACAGTAATTTCAAAATAAAACAGGAAACAAGACAAAGGATCATGACAATAGTATACTGTATGTGAGATTAAACAAGACCAGAGTGCAGAGTTCACCTCCTCCACCGTCATGTTTGTGATGACCACCTTCCTGTGGCCAGTGGTGCAAACAATGAATCCCGCAAGCAGGCCGTAGAACCAGTAGAGGTTGTCCAAAGTTGATGTTTTCTCAAGGGTTACTGCAAAGTACAAGGATATTGTTACAAGGTAAGTGACACCCCGCTCTGCTTCCACTAATGGATTTTTGTAAAAGTAACTCCCAAAATACTTACTGAGAGCTGCTGGGATCTCCTCCTTTGCCATCTGTAGGAAGGAAGCAATGCTGGCGGGGTTGACTAGCATGCCTGCAAGACAGTCATAGAGAATTGTTTCACATTCCTCAGCTATGCATTTGGCTATAACAAAGACTTGTGAAACTTACTTGATTTTCTGATGCAGACAGCTTGTTGGTGGGACTGCAAGTCTTTCCTGGATATCTCCACCAGTGACAGCAGTGTGAACAAAGCTCTCTGTATAAGTTCATGGGGTGCTTGGACATCAGGCAGTTTTTCCTCAAGCAGAAACATCAGAAAGCACCGCACATCTCCCATGATGATGAGCTGGGTGGTCACGGCATATCTCTTCAGGCTATCTACCCATCTAATAGGGAATTCAAACACACAATAAACACATATCATTATGTAGATCTTAAATATTTGGATGCTAAACTTGAAATGATTAGTGATTATAATGTAAAGAATGGAATGATTACACATTTGGATTTTATCCTTAGAAGTCCTTAAAATGGACTTTGTGAGAAATTATTTACTTGAGGAGCTTGTCTCTGTCCTTCAAAAAACCCAAAGTCATCTCAGGCACTATATGCTCCCTCATAAAAATCATCCACTGGCGGACATGGGCCACACGCTGTTTGGCATTTGCTGGTTTTCTCTTGCCAGGGCCGGTGATGTGCTGAAACCAGGTTTTCAGCACCTTCTCTGTAAGAAGAAGAAGGAAGAAGGAAGAAGGAAAAAAAAAACAATTAGTGGCATTATATTTATATATTGGTGACAGTGTTATACAATGTTGTTGTAGCTCAACTAGTACAGAAGTTGGCAGAGCAAGGAGGTAACATTACAGTCATGGATTCCATACCCAGGAAGAACATTACCTGATCAAAATGTATGTCTGTACAGTAGGGTGCTATTTGATAAAAAATCTTCTAATGAAGTAAATGTGAAAAAGACAAACATCTATTTTACATAATACATACCAAAGAGAGGGAGCGGACCTTGGTCCTTTTTTAACCTCTCGTACTTCTTCCGAAAATGAGTTGGCAATGAGACAGAGGAAGTACTGGGGCCTGGGTTGTCCTCACTGCTGCAGCTCAGCAGGTCCAGGTCCAATGTGCTGACCATCGCGGGCTGAGGATTTGATCGTCTCAGCTCCCTCATGGCTTTTAAATTGGCCCACCGCTTGGCTTTCCGAAGAAGGTCAATGTAGTGATGTTTCTAAAATAGCATGAACATGTCAGGACAAGCAACTTAAAGCACAGCACTAAACGCAAACATATTGCCATCTACGTCCTCAGCCAGTCTTTAATTATACAAAAAAACTAACCTTCATTGTGTTGTGTATATGTAAAAAGTGTTTGTCCAGTCGGGCAAAGTCTTTGCATTTACAAACTGGACAGTCCAGCTTGCCACAATGACTGAAAAAAAACAAAAAATATTAAAACACAAGAACTATTGAACAGGTAAGCACACATTTATGGACCATGTTTTGTCATATACAATGAAGGGGACTTACACTGCAGAGGCATAGTTCATGATCAGCTGTAATTCCAATCGATTTTGGACTTGGTGGAAGTTCAAGCAGTGCTGCCGCAATCCAGCATATGGTACCAGGCACAATGGACAGAGGATTGTCTTTCTGGGCATTTCTTCTCTGGGAAAGAGTGAAGCAAAAGGTTTGAACATAAATTAAAACATTTCTTAGGAAATTAGTCACATATTTTGGCATGACTGACAGTCAATAGATTATTTAGAGAATATGAACCTTTCATTGAAAGACCATTAACCAAACATGAAGTCAAGGCCCTACAATATAAAGTAATATTGGTAATGATAACATAATGTGTTATGTGCTGTGCAATGTTTTACCACAATACCTCAATTCCAGCAGTCTTTCAGGTAGAAGCCTGGGGAAGTGCATACACAGTGTCCTCAGCCTTCCGAGAATGTTTTTTAACGTGAGATCGACTCCTCAGCAGAGTTGGAAGGGTTAACTCTGAACAGGATAAATGGATTTAAGTTACAGTTGTATCATCTTGTACTTTGTTTAATGTGACTGCTGTATTCTGAATTTGTATAAAGTAAAAGATATTTCAGGTTTTGTGAAATTTGTGTGTGTGTGCGTTTGTGTGTGCATTATATCATGTGTACTCACTGGTGAGCCTGGCTCCTCTTTAATCTCCTGCCCTTTTGCTCACCTGTCCATGGAATCCATCCAAACAGAGCAAAATTTGAAATGCAAAAATATGCACAATTTGGAATACATAGTATTTGGAATACAATAATTGGAATACATAGTACTTTTAATGCTAACCTTGGAAAAATTATTAATTAATATGCAATATGTGGAATTTTTTTAGCTATTATAATGCAAGAATTAAAAGGGTTTGTATAATTTAATTGTATTTTTGGAACTATATCTTACCTGTGTCCGATATCCAGCAGTTGCTCCTCCTTAGTGAAGATGCACTTCCTGGAAGAAGCTTTTATAGTCGAAACCAGACAATTGTATTGGATCATGGACAACCAATGGAAAACTGTCATTGGCATATATGCTCCTTTGGAATTATGTTAGTATGGAAGATCACTTATTCGGAATACTAATTCAAAGTATGTGAAGTTATTATGAATTATTAAGTCAAGACCTTACAATATAAAGTAATACAGGTAATGATGACATAATGTGTTGTATGCTGTGCAGTGTTTTCCCACAGTACTTCAATTCCAGCAGTCCTTCATAGTGATTTCTATTGTGTGTGTGTGTCTGTGTGCACGCGCACATGCGTGTGAGTGTGTGTGGTTTGTGCATTTTCCTTTGACTTAAAGTCACTCAGGTTAGGTACCTCACCTGCTTTAATTTATTATGTTTTGGAATGGCTGTCAATGCGTATCAATGGAACAATTAGACAATATAATCTTCTGTTTGGAAGGCCGTGACCCTTTGACCTCTGGAGTTGTTTCCAGGCCATAATACTAACAAAAAACATTCTGAGACATGGGGAGAAGTATTACTACTCTTACAACACTGTCAGTTTATGAAACTTGACATTAGAAGGCACTAATAACTGCTTCTCAGATATAACTGCTGAAAGTTGTGCAAAGATTACGAAATATAAAGTGGCACATTAAAACAGAGATATGTGTAGTAACACACTTAAATCCTGAAAGCCTGGTGAATATTTCCAGTCATAACTGTATTAAAATCTTTAAAATGCAGGAAATGTATTATAAATTAAAATCCTTAGATATTTGGCGAAATCCTTTAATTTTTTAAAATAATTTTTAACAAAAACAGTTTAACTTAATGGAAACATCCTGTAAATAAATCAAATTATTTTTCCTTTAATAAACAATTTGAACTTTTAATTGCTTTGTTTTACAACAACATTTTAACAAGAACATTTCAAGAACATTTTAACAGGAACACTTTTTTTTTACTTAAACGCTAATTCCAGTAATTTTTAAAACTTGGTCCTATTTCTTACATATTTTGGGATCTAAATGACTAAATATGGACAAAACGTTTTGGAATTGGTCCAGTAGAGCATCTCAGCTGAGAAATGGGCTGTAATGGCTGCAAACAACCCAACTTCACCTGTCAAAGTGCAGCTGGGACATACTTTGACGGGCGCCGTTGCCTACAAGGATTATATTCCAGGCATTGCAGCCCATTTCGTGGCTAGCAATCTACTGGACCAATTCCAATACCCTTTGTACCTATTAGTCATTTAGACTCTAAAATATGTTTAAAAAAAATTTTTTAAAAGGGCCCAGGCCCTCACATGAAAACTTCTTAATTACAAAATCTTTCAAAAAAATCTTTAAAATAAGATTCAGATTTTAACTGTACTAATAGACATGTATTTTGTAAGTTCTGCATATAATTTCAGCTGTTGGGGCCTGGGTTGTCCTCTTGTTTTTCACCTTACTCCCGTCGTGTATTCTCCACCCCACTGCTCCCCTCCTTCTCCTCCTTCTCCTCCTCACTGCTTCAGCTCATTTGCTCCAGGTCCAGTGTGGTGACCATCGCAGGGTTTGGATTTGATCTTCTCAGCTCCTTCAGGGCTTCTAAAGTGGCCCTCCGCTTGACTTTCTGGATAATTCCCATGTACTTATGTCTCTGGAATAGCATGAACATTTCAGGACAAGGATCTTAAAGTACAGCAGTAAACACATGCATTTGCCATCTACTTTCTCAGTCAATTTTTAAGTATAAAAAGGTACTAACAGTGGTCTTGTTGTGCTTTAATACAAGGTGTCTGTCCAGTCGTGCAAAGTCTTTGCATTCACACAATGGACAGTCGAGCGTGTCGTCATGACTGAAAAAAAAACCTCCGATATTAAAAACACAAGAACTATTGAACAGGTAAGTGCACATTTATGTTATTTCATATACAATGAAGAGGACTTACACTCCAAAGGCATAGTTAATGATCAGCTGTAATTTAAAACTATTTCGAACTCGGTGGACATTCAAGCAGTGCTGCCGCAATCCATAATATGGTAACAGGCACAACGGGCAGCAGGTTGTCCTACTCGCTATTTCTTCTCTGGGAAAAAGTGAAGTAAAATGTTTGAACATAAATTACCTCATTGTTTAGGAAATTAGTCACATATTTTGGCATGACTAACAGTGATTCACAATAGATTATTTAGAGAATAAGAATCTTGCTTTGGAAGACCATTAAGCAGACATGAAGTCAAGACCCTACATTATAAAGCATAATATGTTATTCTACTGCTTATGCACTTCTGGTTAGATGCTATCTGCATTTCGTTGCCTTGTACCTGTGACATGTGCAATGACAATAAAATTGAATCTAATCTAATCTAATGAAGGTAATGTAGCCTCAGTGTAACTCTGAACAGAATAAATGTATTTAAGTTGCAGTTTTATCATCTTGTACTCTGTTTAATGTGACTGCTGTATTCTGAATTTGTATAAAGTATTTCAAACAAGACAAAGATATTTCAGGTTTTGTGAAAGGTGTGTGTGTGCATTATATCATGTGTCCTCACTGGTGAGCCTGGCTCCTGCAAAAATATGCACTATTTGGAATACATAATAATTTGAATGCTAACCTTGGAAGCATTAGTAATTAATATGCACTATGTGGAACTAGTTTAGAGATTGTAATGCAAGAATTGGAAGGATTAGTATAATTTTGTCATATTTTTGGAACTATATCTTACCTGTGTCTGAAATCCACCAGTTGCTCCGCCCTATGGAAGATGCACTTCCTGGAAGGTGCTTTTATAGTCGAAACCAGACAATTGTATTGGATCATGGACAACCAATGGAGAACTGTCATTGGCATATATGCTCCTTTGGAATTACGTTAGTATGAAAGATCACTTATTCGGAATACCAATTCTAAATATGTGAAATTATTATGAAGTGAAGGTCTTACAAAATAAAGTAATACAGGTAATGATGACATAATGCGTTACATGCTGTGTGAGTGTGTGTGTGTGATTGTGTGTGTGTGTGTGTGTGTGTGTGTGTGTGATATTCTTTCAAGGACAAATTTTATTTTATAAAGCTGATTTGAGAACTGGTTGTATATGTTAAGTCTGAGCCAGAAAGCCCAAGGGATATAATAAGACGTGACAGCCAACCTTTGTTTAGGTCTCTTGAGACAACGCGATTTGCTTTTACTCTGTATTGGTGCAAATAAACCTACGTGAATTGAACTGACAGTCTCTGCCCATGTTTGTGCGTTTTCCTTTGACTTAAAGTCACTCGTCAGTGAGGGCAGTGGTAAGCAGTAACTTACTCAACGACATCCAGTCCTAAGGAAGCAGAATGAAAATCCACCACAGAACAGTACTTTTGTTGCAGATTATTTTATATACAAACATGAGGAAATCTGTTGATGAAATCCTTTATTTCAAACAAATTTTGATTGAAAAGAAAAACAATAACTGAGCTGTGATACTCAATTAGAAAAGTCAGTTCATGAAACTCGACACTAGATACTAATAACTGCTTCTCAGATATAACTGCTAAAAGTTGTGCAAAGATTCCAAAATATAAAGTGGCACATTAAAACAGAGATATGTGTAGTAACACACTTAACCTGAAAGCCTGTTGAATATTCCTAGTCATAACTGCATGCTTTAAAATGTAGGAAATGTATTCTAAATAAAAATCCTTAAATATTTGTCAAAATATTTTTATTTTTAATATAATGTTTAACAATAACACGTTCAAACGTCCTGAAAATAAATCAAATTCTTTTATCTTTTTTAAACAATTTTAAATTTCAATTGCTTTTTTTACAGCAACATTTCAACAAGAACATTTCAAGAACATTTTAACAGGAATACTTTTTTACCTTAAAGGGTAATTCCGGTATTTTTATAACTTGTCGCTATTTTTACATATTTTGTGATCTAAATGACTAAATAGGTACAACAAGTTTCGGAATTGGTCCAGTAGAGCGCCTCAGCCGTGAAACAGGCTCCACCACTCAAAGTACAGTTGGGACATGCTTTGACAGGCGCAGTTGCCTACAAGGATTACGTTGCAGCCATTGCAGCCCAGTTCGTGGCTGGCAATCTATTGGACCAATTCCAAAACTTGTTGTACATATTAGTCATTTAGACCCTAAAATATGTAAAAAATAAAATAAAATAAAAATAGAGCCCAGGTAACCTTTAATGAAAACTTCTTGAATAAAAAAATCTTTTAAATAAATCTTTAAAATAAAATTTAACTGTTCAATAAACGTATGTAATTTCTGCACATTATTTAAGTTTTTGCTTTCCTTTTCTGTCTATGCTTTTGCAATTAATCTAAAGCTTTTTTGTCAACTGTTTTTGCTGTTACCTCCCATGGTCTCTCACGAAGCCTTCCTGGGCGGACGAAGGGCAGGGCAACTTTGCCCTTAGGACCTCTTTTTTAGGGACTGGTCCTTCAACAAGGGACTCTTACAGCCCAAAAGACCTTTGTTAGGATTTTTCACTAGGGTGCAGGGCTAAGGAAGAATTGACAGGCTGGAAGTTGTTTCAGAGTTTTTCCTCTGTCTCTGTCCTCTCCTCTGGCTTCTCTGTCTCCGTCCATTCTGCTGGCTTCTCTGTCTCCATCTGATCTGCTGTTTTATCTGTTTGCATCCATTCTGCTGGCTTCTCTGCCGTCTTTGTCTGGATTGTTGTCTTGGTTTTGTGTCATATCTGTTGTCACTGTCATGTCATTTTCAGAGCATGACTGAATCGGGATGACTTGATCTTCAACATGTGGTCTGTTAGTCTCTTTCTGTTTCCTTTTGTCTGATGTCACTCTTGGTTCTGTGTCATCCTCAGAAGAACCACACAGGTTAAGTAAAACGTCTTCTCCCTCATCACTGGCAACTTTTGTATTTCCAGCACTTTCATCACTTTCAGTCATCTTCAGGCTTTCTTCTCTTACTGGGCATGTCCTCACTGCTTTCTGAAGTCCTGCTTTCTTCCTGCTTCCTCAGCCTATGACAGCTGCTGCTGTGGCTGCAGCTTGACAGAAACTGAACAGGTGTCAGCCGGACCACCAATTCGGGAGCAGGAGTAAAAGTTGGTCGAGTCGCAGACTTGTGAACTGACAGAGCTGATGGCAGCTCTGTAGCACAGGACTCATTGGTGCTGGGCAGCGGAGACTCTGGGGGGCTGGGCAGCTGAGTCTGCAAATGGCATCAGGAGCCACGATGGCCACTTCTCCTGTGGCCTCCACCTGTGAAAATGACAAGGCAAGTATCCTCAAATGATGTCAACCATTTGACGGGGTGGCTCATTGAACAGTTCATAGCAGGCTTGAGGAAGGCAGGCATCAGGGTTGCTGAATAAGGTACCCATGGCTGATTAGCCGAATTAGGACTGGATGGATCAGGCTAGCAGAATGGGAATCAGGGGGTTGAAAAAAAGTCCGTAACCCATGCAGGTAAAGAGTTCCTCAGCCAAGGCTTAGAGGACACTTTGTTGCAAGCCAAAGAGACAGTCATCTCAGTCAGTTTCGTATGAATTAGTTACTGCGTATAATCGGGTAATTCTTGGCTAATTAAACTAAATGAGAAGTTTTCAAACTAGAGTTACTTTACTGTTAAATTACTTTTGCAGCCCTTTCTAACGTGTGTTTGGCAGTAGCTAGTTAAATTTAACTTGACAGTGTTTTCGTTACCACGAAATAAAGACACACTACTTTTATTTCATGTGGACATGACGGGAAATTAGCACCAGGTTGATTTCAGACGCAAAATAATGATTTACTATTGAGTGGCTGGTGAATTTGAACATTTATCTGTCAGTGGTTGGTAGATGTTCACATTTTAAAAAGTTAATTTCCAACCTTGGATATAATGTTTAAACCACAGATGGTCTTCCTCATGTAAAAGTAAAGAAGTGAACACACCTGTATTTAATAGGCAAATAGTCAATATTGTTGCATAGTAAATTTTAACAATGTGTCCCTTGGATAAAAGTAAAAACAACAAAAACTGTGAAACAGGTAGAATGGCAAATTGCTGTAAAGCTAATGGCAACGCATAGTGGTAGTTATTAAAAATCAAAAAGTCAATGAATTTAGTCAGGTTTATATCCTGATATAAGCTAGCTGACTTTATTTTCAGTTTTTATTTCAGTTTTATTTATATAGCGCCATATCATAACAAAGTTATCTCAGGGCACTTTTTCGAATAGAGCAAGTCTAGACCGACTCTTTATATTTACAGAGACCCAACAGTTCCCACCATGAGCAAGCACTATGCGACAGTGGCAAGGAAAAACTCCCTTTTAACAGGCAGAAACCTTGAGCAGAACCAGGCTCAAGGTGGGCGGTCATCTGCCTCGACATACATACAGCAGCACAATACAGTTCCACATAGGGATGTAAGGCAATAGATATGGTAATGGCATTGATGTTAACACCAACAGAAACAACACTAAGAGCAACACCATAATAGCAACACTAATAACAAGAGCAACAACAGCAATAGCAGCAGCGGGTGCAGAGCAGGAGCACGGGGGCAGCAGGTGGCAGCAACCACAGACCCAGACTCTACAGCTCCGGAGGCAGAAACACCTGCAGAAAGCAACAGAAGGGGGGAGAGAGAGAGAGAGAGGAGAGAAAGCACACAACTACGGGAAGAAGTTGAATTAATAACAAGCATTGATGGGATATGAGGGCGTACAGATGGAGAGGAAGAGGAGGAGAAAGGAGCTCAGTGTATCATAGGAAGTCCCCCGGCAGTCTAGGCCTATAGCAGCATAACTAAGGGGGGGCTCAGGGGTCACCTGAGTCAGCCCTACTATAAGCTTTATCAAAGAGGAAAGTCTTAAGCCTACTCTTAAATGTGAGGAGGTTGTCCGCCTCCCGTACACAAACTGGGATCTGGTTCCACAGGAGAGGAGCTTGATAGCTGAAGGCTCTGGCTCCCATTCTACTTTAGAGACTCTAGGAACCACAAGGAACCCTGCATTCTGGGAGCGCAGTGCTCTAGTGGGGTAATAGGGTACTATGAGCTCTTTGAGATATGATGGTGCCTGACCATTTAGGGCTTTGAATGTGAGGAGAAGGATTTTAAATTCTATTCTGGATTTTATAGGGAGCCAGTGTAGAGAAGCTAACATTGGAGAAATATGTTCTCTTTTTCTGGTTCTTGTCAGTAAACGTGCCGCAGCATTCTGAATCAGCTGGAGAGTCTTAAGGGATTTATTGGTGCAGCCTGATAATAGAGAGTTGCAGTAGTCCAGCCTAGACGTAACAAATGCATGGACTAGTTTTTCTGCATCTTTTTGAGACAGGATGTGCCTGATTTTTGCAATGTTATGTAAATGAAAAAAGGCAGTTCTTGAAGTTTGTTTTATGTGGGAGTTAAAGGACATATCCTGATCAAAGATAACTCCAAGATTCCTTACGGTTTCGCTGGAGGCCAGGGCAATGCCATCTAGAGAAACTATATCTTTAGATAATGTGTTTCGAAGGTGTTCGGGGCCAAGTACAATAACTTCGGTTTTGTCTGAGTTTAACATCAGAAAATTGCAGGTCATCCAGGTTTTTATGTCCTTAAGGCATGCTTGAAGTTTAGCTAATTGATTGGTTTCATCTGGCTTGATCGATAAATATAATTGGGTATCATCTGCATAACAATGAAAATTTATGGAGTGCTTCCTAATAATATTGCCTAAAGGAAGCATATACAAGGTAAATAGAATTGGTCCAAGCACAGAACCTTGTGGAACTCCGTGACTAACTTTGGCGTGCATAGAGGATTCATCATTAACGTGTACAAACTGATATCGATCTGATAAATAGGATTTAAACCAGCTTAGTGCAGTACCTTTAATGCCAATTAAATGTTCTAGTCTCTGTAATAGAATGTGATGGTCAATGGTATCGAATGCAGCACTAAGATCTAGTAAGACAAGTACAGAGACAAGTCCTTTGTCGGATGCAATTAGAAGGTCATTTGTAACTTTCACCAGTGCTGTCTCTGTGCTATGATGCACTCTAAATCCTGACTGAAAATCCTCAAACAGCTTGTTGTTGTGTAGAAAGTCACACAACTGATTGGCGACTGCTTTCTCAAGGATCTTAGAGAGAAAAGGAGGGTTAGATATAGGTCTATAATTTGACAAAATCCCTGGATCAAGAGTGGGCTTTTTAAGAAGAGGCTTAATTACAGCTACTTTAAAGGACTGTGGCACATAGCCTTTTAATAAGGACAGATTGATCATATCTAGTAAATAAGTGCTAACTAAGGGTAAAATTTCTTTAAGCAGCCTAGTTGGGACGGGGTCTAAGAGACACGTTGATGGCTTAGATGAGGAAATCATGGAAGTTAGTTGATTACGGTTGATGGGAGAAAAGCAGTCTAAATATACAGGTTTTACAGTTGTTTCTAAGGTTCCTGTGTTTGAAGATAAGTCAGTACCAACTGAGGGCAGGAGGTGCTGAATTTTGTCTCTAATAGTTAGAATTTTATCATTAAAGAAGCTCATAAAGTCATTACTACTGAGGTCTATAGGAATACATGTCTCAACAGAGCTGTGACTCTCTGTCAGCCTGGCTACAGTGCTGAACAGAAACCTGGGGTTGTTCTTATTTTCCTCTATTAATGATGAGTAGTAAGCTGCTCTGGCATTACGGAGGGCCTTCCTATAAATTTTAAGACTAACTTGCCAGGCTAAACGTGATTCTTCCAGATTGGTGGAACGCCAATTCCTTTCAAGTTTTCGCGATGTTTATTTTAATTTGCGGGTTATACCATGGAGCTAACCTCCTCTGATTTATTATCTTCTTTTTTAGAGGGGCGAGTGTTATTCGTAGTGAGCCTGCAGCACTATCAACAAGATGATCCATTTGGGAGGGACTAAAGTTAGCATAGGAGTCATCTGTTACATTGAGACATGGAACTGAATTTAATGCCGATGGAATCACTTCCTTAAATTTAGCTACAGCACTATCAGATAGACATCTAGTCTAGGAATGTTTGCCTAATGGCGTGTAGTCCAGTAATAGGAATTCAAAAGTTAATAGAAAATGGTCTGATACAAAAGAATTCTGTGGAAAGACTATTAGATGTTCAATTTCAATGCCATAAACAAGAACAAGGTCGAGGGTGTGGTTAAAACAGTGAGTGGGTTTATGTACACTCTGACAGAAGCCAATCGAATCTAGTAATGAGATAAACGCAGCACTAAGGCTATCATTTTCTACATCCACATGAATATTAAAATCACCTACAATAATTATTTTATCTGTTTTAAGGACTAAACCTGATAAGAACTCTGAGAATTCAGATAAAAATTCAGAGTACGGTCCAGGAGCTCGGTATACTATAACAAATAGAATTGGCTGTAGTGTTTTCCAGGTTGGGTGTGAAAGGCTAAGAACAAGGCTTTCGAACGAGTTATAATTTAATTTAGGTTTAGGTTTGATTAATAGGCTTGAGTCGAAGATGGCTGCAACTCCACCTCCTCGGCCTGTGCCTCGAGGAATGTGAGTATTAATGTGACTGGGGGAGTGGATTCATTTAGGCTAACATATTCACCTTGACACAGCCAGGTTTCAGTGAGACAAAATAAATCAATATTATGATCTGATATTAGATCGTTTACTAGAACAGCTTTAGATGAGAGAGATCTGATGTTTAAGAGTCCACATTTAATTCTCCTATTTTGTTGTACTGTTGCAGTGGAGGTTTTACTTTTTATTAGGTTTTTATGTGTAACTCCTCTTCTGTTTAGTTTTGATTTAAATAATTTAAGTGGTGGGGGGGCAGACAACCTCTCTGTGGAGTTTAGGGTGGGTAACTGCTCTAATGGAAGCGCAGAGAAGCGTGTAGGACTGCAACTCTGCCTCCTGGTCTGGACCACAGACTGTATTAAGTCTATGGTCTGAACTCTGAGCTGTCATGGCTTTGGGCCACTAATAAATTCGGCCAGATTTCTAGATATGAGAGCGGCTCCATCCAAAGTGGGATGAATGCCATCTCTCCTAATCAGACCAGGTCTTCTCCAGAAAGTCCGCCAATTATCTACAAAGCCCACATCATTACCTGGACACCACCTCGACAACCAGCGGTTGAATGATGACATGCAGCTATACATGTCATCGCTAGTAAGATTAGGCAGGGGCCCAGAGAAAACTACGGAGTCCGACATTGTCTTTGCATATGTACACACCGACTCAACATTAATTTTCGTGACCTCCGATTGGCGCAATCGGGTGTCATTACCGCCGACGTGAATAACAATCTTAGCATATTTACGTTTATCCTTAGCCAGCAGTTTTAAATAGGATTGAACGTCGCCCGCTCTGGCCCCTGGGATGCATTTGACTATGGCGCTGGTGTCGCTAATTTCACGTTTCGCAAAATGGAGCTGCCAATAATCAGAGTTGGTTTCTCAGCGGGTGTGTCGCTGAGTGGAGAGAACCTGTTAGAAACGTGAACGGGTCGGTGGTGAACCGTGGGCTTTGGTTCAGGGCTATGCTTCTTTCGGACAGTCACCCAGCCTCCCTGGCTTCCCGGCTGCTCGGGAGTTGCCGGGAGACGGCTAGCAGAAGCTGCCTCTGGTCGGCTCGCACCGGCTAGGGGCTGGCTAGCTACGGCTGACTGACTCTCCATGGTGCGGAGCCGCGACTCTAACTCACTGAGCCTCGCCTCCAACGCGGTGAATAAACTACATTTGTTACACGTACCATTATCGCTAAAGGAGGCAGAGGAGTAACTAAACATCTGACACACCGAGCAAGAGAGAGCAGGAGAGGGAGAAGGAGAGAGAGACGCCATCACTAACTGAGCTAAAGTAACAACTAACAACTAACTAGCGTGTAAACAACTGTGGGATTAGCGGAAAGTCGCTAACAGGAGACAGATATTAGTGCTTAAACAGAGCTAGTGTATCCGTAAATGTATAGCGGGTAATTAACCGCTATAGTAAAGAAAATATCAAAATTAACTGGGTTTAGCTGGAGCAGCGAACTTTGCAATCAGTAACACAGAAACACCGGTAACCGGAAATGAGACAATACGTTCACCTGAGCACATCAGCATGTCCAAAATTTTCCCCTTATTCCTGTTATTTTTCTACTTTGTTTTTCAGATTTGTCCATTATGTGCTATGGTCCGGTGATGGTAAGTAACATATTAGAGAAGTTAATATTAACATTAGTCTTTGCTTACACGCATGTCAAAATGGTTTCTGCTTGCACATCTCAGAGACTCCACAAAGTGTAGTGGCTTTAAATTTGAAATTAGACATATTCTGATAGTGATTTTTAAAGCCCAAATCGTCCAATACGATTTCCCCATCTACTGTAATATGACAGCAGGAGCTGATGCTACTGTCAGAGTAGCTTTGTGTTGTAGGTCATAATACAGATTCAGTTTTAATGTCTTTACAGATACCATCATGTTGATTAAAACAAAGATCGAACAGAATTATGTCATGATCAGTGAACCAAGCCTGGATGAATTCCTGAATTCTGGTAAGCCATCAGTAACATCCATCCATTTTCTATACCGCTTATCCTCTTAGAGGGTCGCGGGGGGCTGGAGCCAATCCCAGCTGACATTGGGCGAGAGGCAGGGTACACCCAGGACTGGTCGCCAGTCAGTCACAGGGCTGACACATAGAGACAGACAAACATTCACACTCACAGAATTAACCTAACTTGCATGTCTTTGGATGGTGGGAGGAAGCCGGAGTGCCCGGAGAGAACCCACGCGGACACGGGGAGAACATGCAAACTCCACACAGAAGGGCCCCAGCCGGCTGGCGGGTGCGAATCATCAGTAACACGCCATTGTAAATACAAAAGGAAAGTGGATGTGTCAGTTCAGACTTTTGTTTTCCCCATCTACTGACGATTGTTCTCTCCTTTTAAAATAATCTCTCACTTTCTGGCAAGCTACCTTTTGGGCATCTCCAGAGGTCACAGCAATCAAGGGCTGCCTTTGGTTGGTCGGCTTAGTTAAGTTTTGTTTCTCACCTAACTGGTGTGGTATCTAGGGATCACTGTTTTTATAAAGTTGAGTAATGAAAGTTGGTAGGCCAGACAGTATGACCAGACCAGTGGCATGGCCAAAAGGTATCACTGAGGGCGTTTTGGGGGTATACCCTTTGTTAATCTTGAGCATAGAATGACTATCTGTTTGTGTTTTTTCCCTAAGCTTTCATGAAGTTCTCCATCCCACCTCTCAGTATATATATATATATATATATATATATATATATATATACACTTCTCAGTGTGGTGTAGTGTAAAATATTAACTCTTATCAGAGTTGAATTGACTGAAAATTCAACATTATGTTCAGTGTTACTTTTACACTCTGTAGATTAGGACCATATGTTCACTGACTTAGTGTTAAAATTGACTCTTTAAGTGTTAAATTAAAACTGCTGATTTTACCACGACAAATCACTAATCCTTCCAAGTTTAGCATCCAAACATTTAAGAACTACATATTGATGTGTGTTTATTGTGTATGTGTGTGTTAGTTAACCTGAAGAGGCATTCTGTGACAACCCAGCTCATCATCATGGGAAATGTGCAGTGTTTTCAGAAGTTTCTGCTTGAGGCACAACTGCCTGATGTCAAAGCTCCCCGTAAACGTATACAGGGAGCTTTGTTCACACTGCAGTCCTAGGCAGAGACGTCCAGGAAGGACTTGCAGTCCCACCGACAAGCTGTCCATATCATAAAATCAAATAGGTTCCACAAGTCTTTAATATGGCCTTTTTCCATCTCTTTTTATTGTTTTTTTCCTATCTGTCCTTTCTCTCAATGTCCCTTTCTGCAGGTATCTCTGGCTCTGGAGCTGTATCATGTAGCTGATTAAATATGTGACTGAGGAATGTGAAACAATTCTCTATGACTTTCAGGCATGGAAGTCATCCCCATCGACATGGCTGCCTTCCTGCAGAAGCCACAGAAGAAGATCCGAGCAGCTCTCCTAAAAAAAGAGGTCCTTAGGTGGAATTCACATAGACTCAGCCGCTGTGGCGAAAATGCACATTCATTTGAGCCGGGGTACTGCATTCAGGCTGCGGCGGTGCGGGCTGCAGGGGGTGCAGCCACAAGGGAGCACAAAGACATTAATCGTTGTGCAGTGGCTTGGCTTGTATCGTTCTCCAAGCTGGGATTGCTGGTTAGTATCAGACACTCCCACACTGCAGCGAATCGCTGCAACGGCTGGTGTACACAAAATGGCCAGAAAGTTGAGTGTGGAACGCTGCACACTTCTCACCCTCAACGGTCGCCATCTTGGCTACGTAGTAGAAGGGGAGGACCACCAATGTATGACAATGGCGGCTGCGGTTGCGATTGTTACGGCTAAAAGTAAAAGCATGCTCATTTTTCATTCATTTTTAATATAACTGAATTGAAGTCAAGTGGACTGTGAGTGTGAATGTTTGTCTGTCTCTATGTGTCAGCCCTGTGATTGACTGGCGACCAGTCCTGGGTGTACCCCGCCTCTCGCCCAATGTCAGCTGGGATTGGCTCCAGCCCCCCGCGACCCTCTAAGAGGATAAGCGGTATAGAAAATGGATGGATGGATGGATGAAGTCAAGTGAGCAAATGTGCTGGCAGATATTTCGGCGTACGGCATTCGCGGTAAATGTTGGCGATAATGCTCCCCCCGGCTGCAATCCGTCATTAAAAAGAAGAAGAAGAAGAAGACGCGGTCAAAGGTTGCGATCATCATTTCCGGTAAGCGCACAACAGCAGTATTCGATTTGGGGCGACATTACCCTGTCAAAATTAACGCACTACACAAGTCAGTACTTAGTGTACACAGTATATTGCATGTGAGTGTACTAACGGAAGTATGCGATTTGGGACACAGCATTAGTTTGAGTCTGCTGAGGTAAAATGCCACACACAATCACACACACTCACACACAAACACGCACGCAAACACACACACAAACACACTCAGATGCACACACACACACACACACACTCACACACTCACACCCACCCACTTACTAGAAATGCTAATGCAAATAAGTGATCTTTCATACTAACTTAATTCCAAAATAGCATATATACCAATGACAGTTCTCCATTGGTTGTCCATGATCCAATACAACTGTGTGTTTTCGACTATAAAATCTTCTTCCAGGAAGTGCATCTTCACTAAGCAGGAGCAACTGCTGGATTTCGGACACAGGTAAGATATTGATCCAAAAATACAATTAAATTATACTAATCCTTCCAATTCTTACATTATAATCACTACACTAAAACCAAGGTTAGCATTCAAGGTACTAGATCTTCCAAACAGTGCATATAATTCACTAATTTGCTTCCAAGTTTATCATACAAAGTATTATGTCTTCCAAAGACTGCATTTAACCCTCTAGACCCCATAGCACCCTAGAGCACCTGTAATTTTAAAATCCTTCCCCAGTTTATCAAAACACGGAAAACAAAGTCCTGAGCTTTGTATTGCAGATACGTTAAGTTGTCATCAACAACCGGAACCGGAAATATACATCATAACGTTGAGATCTGTGTTTTTTTTCGCGGGTTTCCACCCGGTTTCGGTTTCCACTTGTAAAATGCTCCGCTGACTAAGCATTCCTTTGTGATTGTGTTGTGAGAGAGGTCCTGACCCACCGTGCATCGTGCAAAGTGATGAAGACATTGGCTCGAAATCACATTACATAATCACCGTCACTAAACAGTGGGACCTAACCGGCCCCCACGCTGTTTTCCAGGGGGCAGTGCGCCGAAGAGTTGGTAGGGAAGACTGACCGTATATGGATTTGGCAATTTTTCCTCATAAGTTGCCAAAGACGCTACCTACTACCACATTACTGTTGTTTGTTGCTCATAATATTGCTGTGTGCTTTTGTTTTTTTTTGTTCCGGCGCCGCTGTGAGTGGCAGCCTGTTGCAGCAGCTCCCGTTCGCGGTTTGAGTTTTTTTGAGTTAACTAGTTTACTAGTGAAGTATAGTCGTTCTTTTTTTACTATATATCTATATATATTTACTATATATTTTTTTATTATATTACTACTTTGTAACGTCTTTAACATTTTTCGGACATTTTGTTTATCCTTTATGGAAACAAGACTGTTGATGCCCTTAGAGACAGCGTCCATTATTACCGCCGGCAGCCATGGTGACTCCTTTGTTTACACCAGGGATCAGCTGTTAGCTCTCCATCATACAGCGGTGCCACCACCCGGGGAGAGACCTGATGTGCCCAGCGAGCTTAGGAGGAGGAGACGGGGAAGCCGAGCGCGGGCTCAGCGCCGCGCCAGGAGAAGACGTTATACACCCGTCCTCCCATCGATTATCATGGGGAATGTAAGATCTATCACCAACAAGATGGACGAGCTGGCGGCGCTGACCCGGCATCAGAGGGAATACCGGGAGTGTAGCATCATGCTATTCACGGAGACTTGGCTAACTCCGGATACGGACGTTTCAGTTAATGGCTTCCAACTACTTCGGGCGGACAGGCCGAAGGAGAGCGGTAAGAGGAAGGGAGGAGGGCTGGCAGTGCTTGTTAATGACAGATGGTGTAACCCTGGGCACATCACTGTTAAAGAGCAAACCTGCGACAAGAACATTGAACTGCTAGCTGTTAGCATGAGGCCATACTATCTACCGAGGGAATTCTCGCATGTCATCGTGATGGTAGCTTACATTCCCCCCTCTGCCAACGCTGATGCAGCCTTTGATATCCTGCTCTCAGCAGTAAGCATCATCTCACCACTCCCCACAGCCCTCAGCTTACAGCCACTTAATACACCCACACCACAGCCATCTCCCCATTTCACACCTGCAAACACCCCCCATTCAGCCCCCATGCCCCCTACAAGCTCAACCGGGCTGTTCCTCACAACATCCCAGGTGAGAAACGAACTGAGGAAGATAAGGGTGAAGACGGCGGGCCCAGACAGCATCAGCTCCAGACTTCTGAAGTCCTGTGCGGACCAGCTGTGTGGGATTGTTGAGTACCTGTTCAACCTGAGTCTGAAGCTGGGGAGGGTGCCAAAACTGTGGAAAACATCGTGTCTGGTTCCTGTGCCGAAGACTCCTCACCCCAAGGACCTCAATGGCTACAGGCCAGTGGCATTGACCTCTCACCTGATGAAGACCCTGGAGAGACTGGTCCTTGTCCACCTGCGTCCGCTGGTGATCCCATGTATGGACCCTCTGCAGTTTGCCTACCGACCCGGCATTGGGGTGGATGGCACTGTCATTTACCTACTTCACACATCCCTCTCTCACCTAGAAAAGGCTGGAAACACTGAGGATCATGTTTTTTGATTTCTCCAGTGCTTTTAACACCATCCAGCCCAGGATTCTGGGGGACAAGTTGGAGCACGCTGGGGTGGACCATCACCTGGCTGCAGCAAACCGACCACAGTATGGTCAGGTTACAGGACTGTGTGTCTGACACACTTCTCTGCAGCACAGGGGCTCCACAGGGAACCGTTCTGGTGCCTTTCCTGTTCACCTTCTACACAGCGGACTTCACCCATAGACTTCGTCACCTGCAGAAGTTCTCTGACGACTCTGCCATCATCGGCCTCATCACCGACGGGGATGATAGGGAGTATAGAGAACTGACCCAGGGCTTTGTGGGATGGTGTCAGCAGAACCGCCTCCAGATCAACGCGGGTAAAACCAAAGAGCTGGTGGTGGACTTCGGCAGGCGCAAACTCCCTCCACCTACACCAGTGAACATCCAGGGAACGGACATTGAGATTGTGAGATCGTACAAGTATCTGGGTGTTCACTTGAACAACAAACTGGACTGGTCAGAGCCGTCTCTTTTTGCTCAGGAGACTAAGGTCTTTTGGAGTGCAGGGTGCGCTCCTGAGGACTTTTTATGACTCTGGTGGCATCAGCCGTCTTGTATGGGGTGGCTTGTATGGGGTGGCCTGTTGGGCCAGTGGCATCTCTTCCAGGGATAGGAAGAGACTGGACAGACTGGTAAAGAAGGCCAGCTCTGTCCTTGGATGCCCTCTGGACCCAGTGGAGGTGGTGGGAGGCAGGAGAATGGTGGCCAAGCTATCATCACTACTGGAGAACACTTCCCACCCCCTACATGTCACTCTATCAGAACTGGGCAGCTCCTTCAGCGACCGGCTGCTCCACCCGCGGTGTCTGAAGGAGAGGTACCGTAGGTCCTTCCTGCCTGCTGCTGTCAGACTCTATAATCAGTACAACTCCCGGTAATCTACACTTGACTGTCAGTGTGCAGACTATTTGCTACTATACTTCATCTGCTGCTGTGCATTATCTCATGCATATATTTTATTCATGATGTTATCTAATTCATATGTTGCTGTGAAATATTTTCATGTATATTATATATTTGCAATATTTTTATCTTATCTTTTTGTTCATACTTACAACTGCACTCAGAAAAATAGTCCTGTACACAGTATAGACAGAAATAAATAATAGAGTGACTATTTATTTTTATTGTATTTCTATATATGACATTTTTGCTGGCTGCTGTAACGCTGAAAATTACCCCACTGTGGGACAATAAAGGCGTATATTATCTTATCTTATCTTGTCTTAAATGTGGGACATTTCTCTTTTATTTTGAAAGCCCAGCATTATCCAGTGAAGGATCTGTTTTATTGTCAGACTGAATGTTGACTCATTTTGAGATTTTATTCTTCGTAACTGTCTACAGTTTGCTAATGACAGTTTTGATAATATAGTTTCTTCCAAAGAAAAAAGAAGTGTTTTATGTGTGTGAGGAAGATACACAGCTATTTACTAAAGTTTTAGTGCTATGGTCTGGTGTTTTGTTAAATGTGTTGAATCAAACTTGGTCTAAAGAGCTACACATGCCACATATTTGGTATCAAATTAAAAAGGAAGTTGTGTTTTTTAAAATGAAAACAACTTGTGATTGTCAATTTTTTTCTGGATTGAGTAGGAAAATGCTCATTTAAGTGAGGGTTCTCAGTGAACTGCAGCAACATTCTATAATTCTACTGGGGTCTAGAGGGTTAATTCACTATGCCAAAATATGTGCCTAAATTCCTAAAGAATGTTTTCATTTATGTTCAAACCTTTTGCATCACTCTTTCCCTGAGAAGAAATGCCCAGAAAGACAATCCTCTGCCCGTTGTGCCTGGTGCCATATTCTGCATTGCGCCAACATTGCTTCAAGTTCCACCTAGTCCAAAATAGCTTGGAATTACGGCTGATCCTGAAGTATGCCTCTGCAGTGTAAGTCCTCTTCATTGTATATGTATGTGTATGTGCACTTACCTGTTCAATAGTTCTTCTTAATATATATATATATATATATATATATATATATGTATATGTATATATATATAGATATATATATATAGATATATATATGTATATATATACATTTTAATTAATTAATTAATTTATTTATTTCCAGTCATCGCGGAAACCTGGACTGTCCAGTTTGTAAAAGCAAGGACTTTACACGACTGGATAAACACCTCATATATATGCACAACAAGACCACTGTTAGTACCATTTTATACTTATAAATTGACTGAGGAAGTAGATGGCAAATGTATGTGTTTTGTGCTATGCATTAAGATCCTTGTCCTGAATTGTTCATGCTATTCCAGAAAGATGACTACATTGACCTTCTGCAGAAAGCCAAGCAGAGGGCCAATTTAAAAGCCCTGAAGGAGCTGAGAAAATCACATCCCCATCCTGCAATGGTAACCACACTGGACCAGGAGCAGCTGAGCTGCAGCAGTGAGGAGGAGGAGGAGGAGGTGAGCAGCAGGGTGGAGAAGACACAGTGGGTGCAGGGTGAAAGACAAGAAGACAATGCAGGCCCCAGTACTTCCTTTGTCTCCTCGCCAAGCCAGCCACCTGTCCTGCAGTGTCAGCAATGTTCCAGACTCAAGCGGAAAGTCCGCCACTTGAAGAAAAAGCTGCACCCTTCTGAGAATCCACTGACTACTCATCTGACTACTCCATCGATTCCACTTCGGAAGAAGCACGAGAGAGCAAAAATGAACCAAGGTCCGCTCCCCCGCTTTGGTATGTATTATGTAACAAAGTTGTATGCATTTTGTAAAATAGATGTTTGTCTCATTCAGATTTACTTGATTAGAAGATGCTTTTATCAAAAAGCACCCTACTGTACACACATACATTTTGATCAGTTAGTGTTCTTCCTGGTGTTACGACCGGCCTAGGGGTAAACCGGTGCACAACATAAAGAAAGTGACTCCCTCCCTTTCCCTGCTCCCAAAGATGGTCAGTGTCACAACGGATGCAGTCCAAACAGGAATGATTTATTCATTTCACAGGGTATAATTGACATCAGGGAGAGCATAGCCAAAACAACAAACAAAGCAATCTATAAAAACCCAACTAAATTACCTAACCCAACGAAACAGGAAAAGAAATACAGGGATCTTACCTAACTCCCTAACATAAACAGGAGAAAACAATTGTAGAAACAAAAACAGCTTCTCTCCCTTACAGATACCCAGACTGCTCTTTTAACAGTATTTTATGTAAAACAGTAGTTAAACACATTAGCACTAAGATCACTTTAAATCCAACGGCACGGCACAGTCTGGTTGGGAGTCAGGCAAAAGGAGGGAGTCCCGTCAGCCTGGACAGAGGCCATTTTAAAGTAGGTGCCATCAGTCTCCCGTCCAATCACCAGCCACCACTTGGAACTGAACATACTAAGAACAAAGAACATTGTAAACAGCACCACCCTCAGGCAGGGAGGGACCACATCCTCAAAATCAGTCACTCAACACACATGACCCAGGGTCATAACACTGGGTATGGAATCCAAGAATTTGTTTTTTCCTCCTTGCTCTGCCAACGTCTCTACTAGTTGAGCTACAACAACATTGTACAACACTGTCACCAATATATAAATATAATGCCACTAATTGTCACTGCTTTGCATCTTTACCTGTTACACAGAAGGTGCTAAAATCCTGGTTTCAGCACATCACCCTGGCAAGAGACAAGCAGAGAACGCCAGACAGCGTGTGAACCATGTCCGCCAGTGGATGATTTTCATGACAGAGAAAACAGTGCCTGAGATGACTTTGGGTTTTTTGAAGGACAGAGACAAGCTCATTGAGTAAATAATTATTCAAAATAAGTATAAGTCCACTTTAAGACCTAATTCCAAGGATAAAATCCAAATGTCTAATCCTTTCAATCTTTACATTATAGTCACCAGTGCTTCCAAATTTAGGTTCCACATATTTAAGATCTACATATTGATGTGTATTTATTGTGTGTGTGTGTGTGTTTTAACTCCCTATTAGATGGGTAGATAGCCTGAAGAAGCATGCTGTGACAACCCAGCTCATCATCATGGGAAATGTGCGGTTCTTTCTGAAGTTTCTTCTTGAGGCACAACTGCCTGATGTCAAAGCTCCCCGTAAACATATACAGGGAGCTTTGTTCACACTGCAGTCCATGGCGAAAACGTCCAGGAAGGACTTGCAGTCCCACCGACAAGCCTTCCGCATCAAAAAATCAAGTAAGTTCTACTAGTCTTTGTCATGGCCTCTCCCCTGTCCCTTTCGGCAGGTATCTCTGGCTCTGGAGCTGCATGATGTAGATGATCAAATGCATAACTGAGGAATGTGAAACAATTCTCTGACTGTTTTTCAGGCATGCTAGTCAACCCCGCCGACATCACTTCCTTCCTGCAGAAGGCACAGATGGCGATCCCAGCAGCTCTTGGTAAGTATCTAGGAAGTGACTGTTACGAAATCCATTAGTGGAAGCAGAGCAGTGTGTCACTTACCTTGTAACAATATCCTTGTACTTCACAGTAACCCTTGAGAAACAGTCAACCAAGGACAAACTCGAGTGGTTCTACGGTCTCCTAGCAGGATTCATTGTTTGCACCACTGGCCACAGGAAGGGGGTCATCACAAACATGATGGTGGAGGAGGTGACCTCTGCACAGTTTGACAGTTCAGAGCGGCGGATAATCAGGGTAAGAACATCACAATGTTGTGGCATACCATTATTTAAAGATTTCAGTCAGTGGTCAAGTGGAGGATACAGTGCTGTCAGTTCAATTCAGCTTTCTCTGGTCTACCACTGAAATTAAATTTAATATTACATGTTTATTTGAGGTTAGATTCAATAAAATAATCTTATTCTCATAGGCACTGAAAAGCATTGATAGCTATTCCAAATTTAATATTATATTCCCTAATCCTTTGAATATCTGCATTATAATCACTAATTCTTCCAGGTATATCCAAACTAATTCCAAATATTGATTTGAAATCACTAATACTTCCAGGTTTAGTGTCCAAAGTACTATATATATTCAAAAAAGTAAATATGAATTGCTAGTGCTTAGCGTCCATTATAGCATCTAAAATGGCTATATGTAATCCAAATATTCAATATAAATTACAAATTCTTCAAATCATGGTTTCCAGAACATCTGGACAACAGTGTTTGCTTCTTTCACAGGTAAAACAGCATAAAACCAAAGAGACATTTGGTCACGCGCTGATTCCACTGACCAAGGCGGAGTACATGTGGTTTCACCGTTTCCTGTACCACCGTCACAAGTTCCCTTGTGGCGATTCCGAACTTTTCTTCTCCAACAGCAATGGAGGCCCATTCCAGCACATACTCGATGCCTTTCAGGACTGCTGGGCAGAGTTTGGCCTGCCAGGGAGACCAACCTTCTCTCTAATTCGGAGCAGCATCAGCACTTGTGTAAGATTTTGTATTTTTTCTAATATTAATCAAAAGTGTGCACTATTATATTTTTGCACCACATTTCATGGTTTTATTTTTGTAGATTGGAAGATCATTGGAGCATCAGAAGAAATCAAATGTTCGCCGCATGATGTGCCACTCTAATGCAACAGCGGAGAAGTTCTACGAGGCTGACTTGGACTTTGATGAGGCTTTTGAGACACGAAAGGACACCGCCTTTGCCATTGCTGAGGGCTGTGACAAAAAGAAGTGTGGACAACAGACACACAGTGATAACACAGACTTTGATCACTCAAACATCTCAGAGAACGAGGAACAAGGAGACAAGGACAATGAGCAGGCTTTGAAGAGGAGAGGAAAGAAGAGTGCAGGAGTGCAGCAGAAGAAAGAAAGAAA
Organism: Macquaria australasica; assembly: GCA_005408345.1. Taxonomy (NCBI): domain Eukaryota; kingdom Metazoa; phylum Chordata; class Actinopteri; order Centrarchiformes; family Percichthyidae; genus Macquaria; species Macquaria australasica. Next base: position 63,949 of record SEMN01001300.1, read on the forward strand.
GAGGAAGAAGAAGAGGAGGAAGCAGGAAGAAAGTAGGACTTCAGGAAGTGGTGAGCCCAATAAGAGAAGACAGTCCAAGATGACTGAAAGTGATGAGGAAAGTGTTGGAGAGACAAAAGTGGCCAGCGATGAGGGAGAAGACATTTCCTCATGTGATTCCTCTGAGGATGACACAGAACCAAGAGTGACACCAGACAGAAGGAAACAGAAAGAGACTGAGAGAACAGATGTTGAAGGTGATTTCATCCTGATTCAATCATCCTCTGAGAATGACTTGACAGTGACAACCGACACGACACAAAACCTAGACGACGATCGAGACAGACAGACAGAGACAGAAAAGCCAGCAGAACAAACGGAGATAGAGAAGCCAGCAGAATGGACAGAGACAGAGAAGAACCCTGAAACATCTTCCAGCCTGCCAATTCCTCCTTCAACCTGTACCCCCAGTGAAGAAGCCCAAAAAAGGTCTTGTGGGCCATAAGAGTCCCTTGGTGAAGTACCGGTACCTAAAAAAAAGGAAGGTACCACCTGTATTACTTTATATTGGGTATTAATATTAAGGTCTTGGGTTAACAAATTTAGAATTGGTTTTCCAAATAAGAAATCTTCCATACTAACATAATTCCAAAGGAGCATATATGCCAATGACAGTTCTCCATTGGTTGTCCATGATCCAATACAATAGTTTGGTTTGGACTATAAAAGCTTCTTCCAGGAAGTGCATCTTCACTAAGGAGGAGCAACTGGTGGACATCGGACACAGGTAAGATCTAATTCCAAACATACAATTAAATTACACTAATACTTCCAATTCTTGCATTAAAATCGCTAAACTAATCCCACATATTTCATATTAATTACTAATGCTTCCAAGCTTAGCATTCAAAGTACTATGTATTCCAAATAGTGCATATTTTTGCAAAGGAAGTTTTTAGATGGATTCCATGGACTGGCGAGAAGGGCAGAAGATTAAAGAGGAGACAGGCTCACCAGTGAGTACACATGATATAATACGCACACATACACACACACACATCCTGAAATATCTTTTTACTTCAAACAAATTCAGAATACAGCAGTCACCTTAAACAGAATGTAAGATGATACAACTACAACTTAAATCCATTTATCCTGTTCAGAGTTACACTGAGGCTACATTACCGGCATTAACTGCAAACAAGGAGCAGTCAGAGTCTGAGGCTGCTATCAAGAAAGATTCGGAGCCTCAGGCTGCCGAGGTAAAATGCGACATATACAATTTTACTGATGCAGTATTTAGGATAAGAAATATATGAATACAATCAATCTGCAATTTAGTTCATAAAAATAGTAAATAGTATTAAATAGTATATAAAATTTCATCTTCTTAACAACTATTTTCTTTCATTCATTGTGACTTGGTCAGCTGGGTTCTTGGTCAGAGAATAGCAGTTCTTCCAGTGAGGAGGAGTATAGCAGTTCTTCCAGCTGTTCTGAGGAGTTGCCAGTATTGGCACAACCACCGGTGAGTCAAAAACATGAACTGATACTTTACTACACTGATCACAGCTAGAAGCACTGTATATAAATAAATACTACTTATAGTGCTTTTTACATGAATGTATTTTATTCCTTCACCCAAAAAGGGAAAACGCAGAAAACTGACATACCCTCCGAGCTTTGACAGTCTCCTCCAAAAACTCTTTAGAAAAGAACTGAAGCAGAAAGTCATCAGACACCAGAGGGTATATTTTTGTTCTTTGCCAGGATTGATAACAAAATCAGTGCCCTGAAATGTCTTCAGTTGTGATTTGACGCTATATAAATAATGACAGCAAAGGAGCTGGATCTCACTTTAAAAGACATTCGCAGAAGGCTGAGGACACTGTGTATGCACTTCCCAGGCTTCTTCCTGAAGGACTGCTGAAATTGAGGTACTGTGGTAAAACACTGCAAAGCACATAACACATAATGTTATCATTACCTATATTACTTTACATTGTAAGGTCTTGATTTCATGTTTGGTTAATGGTCTTCCAAGGTGAGGTTCTTATTCTCTAAATAATCTATTAGGAATCACTGTCAGTCATGCCAAAATGTGTGCCTAATTTCCTAAACAATGTTTTCATGTATCTTCAAACCTTTTGCATCACTCTTTCTTTCAAGAGACAAGCAGAGAACGCCAAACAGCGTGTGGCCCATGTCCGCCAATGGATGATTTTTATGAGGGAGCATATAGTGCCTGAGATGACTTTGGGTTTTTTGAAGGACAGAGACAAGCTCCTCAAGTAAATAATGCCATTTTAAGAATTTTTTTTTTACATGTATAAAATACAAATCACTAATCCTTATAATCTTTACATTATAATGACTAATCCTTCCAAGTTTAGCATCCAAATATTTAAAAACTACATATTGATGTGTGTTTATTGTGTGTGTTTGAACTCCTTGTTAGATGGGTAAATAGCCTGAAGAGGTATGCTGTTAACACTCAGCTCATCATCAGGGGAAATGTGCATTGTTTTCTGAAGTTTCTGCTTGGGGCACAACTACCTGATGTCAAAGCTCCCCATGAACATATACAGGGAGCTTTGTTCACATTGCAGTCACTGGCGAAGACATCCAGGAAAGACTTGCAGTCCCAGCAACAACATGTCCGCATCAAAACATTAAGTAAGTTCCACAAGTCTTTGTTATGGCCTCTCCCTGTCCCTTTCGGCAGGTTTCTCTGGCTTTGGAGCTGCATGATGTAGCTGATCAAATGCATAATTGAGGAATGTGAAACAATTCTCTATGATTGTCTATCAGGCATGCGAGTCAACCCTGCCAGCATTGCTTTCTTCCTGCAGAAGGCACAGAAGGAGATCCCAGCAGCTCTCGGTAAGTATCTAGGGAGTAACTTTTACAGAATCCATTAGTGGATGCAGAGTGGCTTACCTTGTAACAATATCCTTGTACTTTGCAGTAACCCTTGAGAAAACATCAACTTTGGACAACCTCTACTGGTTCTACGGCCTGCTTGCGGGATTCATTGTTTGCACCACTGGCCACAGGAAGGTGGTCATCACAAACATGACGGTGGAGGAGGTGAACTCTGCACAGTTTGACGGTTCAGAGCGGTGGATAATCAGGGTAAGATCATGGTGATTCTGTGGAATACCTTTTTTTTTTTAGAGATTGAAGTCAGTGGTTAAGTGGAGGATGCAGTGTTGTGAGTTGTATCCAGATTTATCTGGTTTACCACTGAAATGATATCCAACATTACATGTTTATTTGAGGTTAGATTCCATAAAATAATCTTATTATTTGCTTGTTTCTTCCACAGGTTACAGAGCATAAAACCAAAAAGACAATCTGTCATGCACTGATTCCACTGACCAAGGTGGAGTACATGTGGTTTTACCGTTTCCTGTACCTCCGCCAAAAGTTCCCTTGTGGCGATTCCCTACATGTCTTCTCCAACAGCAATGGGAGCCCATTAAAGCACATACTCGATGCCTTTCAGTACTGCTGGGCAGAGTTTGGCCTGCCAGGGTCACCGACCTTCTCTCTCATTCGGAGCAGCATCATCACTTGTGTAAGATTTTTTATATTTCCAATATTAACCAAAAGTGTGCACTATTATATTTTTGCATCACATTTCCTGTTTTGTATTTTTGTAGATTGGAAGATCATTGGAGCATCAGAAGAAATCAAATGTTCGCCACATGATGTGCCACTCTAATGCAACTGCAGAGAAGTCCTATGAGGCCAACTTGGACTTTAATGAGGCTTTTGAGACACGGAAGAACACCGCTTTTGCCATTGCAGAGGGCTGTGACAAAAATAAGAGTGGGCAACAAAAAGACCGTGATAACACAGACTTTGATCACTCAAACACCTCAGAAGAAGAGGAAAAAGGAGACAAGGACTTTGAAGAGGAGAGGGAAGAAGAGGTCAGGAGTGCAGCCAGACAGTGAAATGACAGGAAAGAAGAAGATGAGGAAGGAGGAAGAAAGCAGGACTTCAGGAAGCAGTGAAGATATGCCCACTAAGAGACGAAAGTCCAAGACAAAGTTGCCAGGAAGATGTTTCAGTTAACGTGTCATTCCTCTGAGGGTGACACAGGACCAACAGTGACACCAGACAGAAGAAAACAGAAAGAGACTGACAGAAAAATGCTGAAGGTCAAGTCATACCAATTCAGTCATTCTTGTGACAAACATGACACAAAACTTAGATGACGATCCAGACAAAGACAAGAAAGAGAAGACAGCAGAAACGACGTAGAGAAGAACCCTGAAATATCTTCCTAAGGCCAAGATTGCCCTGTCCTTCTGTCAGCCCAAGACAGCTTCGATAGAGAAATTGGGAGGCAAAAGCAAAAATGATTGAAAACAAGCCTTTAGAAGAATTGTGAAAGCAAAGTGAGGGAAAGCAAAAGCTTAAATCGCGTAGAAACTAAGAAATACATGTTTATTGAACTTTCCTTTGGATTTTTTAAAAGATGTATTAAAGATTCTTTTAGTTAAAATGTTTTTAAAATGTTGTTAAAAAAATTTGATTAAATTTGAAATTGTTTAAAAAGAAGGAAAAAGAATGTCAGTCATTTTCAGGATGTTTTCATGAAGTTAAAGTGTTTCTGTAAAGAAATATGTAAAACAAATTAAAAGATTTTGACAAATATTGAAGGATTTTTATTTAGAATACATTTCCTAATTTAAAGATTATAATGAGGTTATGACTTTGAATATTCAACAGGCTTTCAGGTGTGTTAGTACACACATCTGTTTTAATGTGCCACTTTATATTTTGTAATCTTTGCATAAGTTCTAAGAGTAGTAACACCTCTCCCCACCATCTCGAAATGTTTTTTGTTACGGTATTATGGCCTAGAAACAACTCCAAAGGTCAAAGGATCACAGCCTTCGAAATAGAAGATTATATTCTCTAATTGTTCCATTGCTATGCAATCCAAAATGTGTATATAATTTTTAAACTGCAGTATCACAACTCAGTTTGATATTCTTTTCAATAAAAACATGATTTGAAATAAAGGGTTTCATCAATAGATTTCCCCATGTTTGTATATAAGATAATATGTATTAAAAGTACTGTTCTGTGGTGTATTTTGCACGTGTTTCTTCAGAACTGGATGTTGTTGAGTAAGTTACTGCTTACAGTAAATTAAAGCAGGTGAGGTAGCACTACCCTCACTGACGAGTGACTTTAAGTTAAAGGAAAACGCACAAACATGGACAGAGACAGTCAATTCAATTTACGCAGGTTTATTTGCACCCGAAACCCAACATAATCTGTAAATAAGCATTAATTGTTAATTGAAGAAATGAAAAACAATTGTTATTTTAAACTATTCCAAATTCCATAAAATATTCAAATGACTATAATTTGTCATAATAATTAATAACACATTCCCAACGGGTGACATTTCATAACATCCCAAATTCCAAGAACACAATATGCAAGTATTTATTGTGAAATATAATAATTAATAACACATTCCACACAAGTGATATTTTATACTTACCCACATTTCCAAGAACACAATATGCAAGTGAGTATTTATTGTGAAATATAATAATTAATAACACATTCCACACAAGTGATATTTTATACTTACGCACATTTCCAAGAACACAATATGCAAGTGAGTATTTATTGTGAAATATAATAAATAATAACACATTCCAAACAAGTGATATTTTATACTATCCCACATTCCAAGAACACAATATGCAAGTGAGTATTTATTGTTAATTATAATAATTAATCACAGATTCCAGATGAGTGATATGTACACTATCCCTAATTCCATTCAATTCAATTCAGTTTTATTTATATAGCGCCATATCATAACAAAGTTATCTCAGGGCACTGAGGCAATTCCATGAATACAGTATGTAAATGAGAATTACTAACAAATTCCAAACAGTGACATTTTGCACTAATTGCACTAATTAAATCCAATTTTGTTTTTCTACACATGACGCCAGACGATTGACAGTTTTTTGTTTTTTTTTCAAAAATGTAATCTCATTCCAAAAACTCCATCTGTGAAGTTACAGCGCCCCAAAAACTAAAAAGCGGTACTACATGTAAATACGAAAAAATGGCCAACTTTGACAATTTTTAACTCAGTAACTGTACATCCTTGGGGCGTGGTTATTATTGGAGATATGATTTTTTAAACATTAAACTTTTGTTTCCAAGAAGTACATCCGAATGTCCAATAATGATTTAAATTCCACTAAAGGATCTTAATAAATAAAGGGCACACAAGGAAACAAGAACAGTAATTTCAAAATAAAAACAGGAAACAAGACAAAACACACAGAGTCCTAGGGATCATGACAGTACCCCCCCCAGAAAAAAACCAGACCCGGGGCTGGACAGGACCTCTCGGGCAGACAGACTGGAGGCAGGGCGGAGACCAGACAGGACCTGTCGGGCGGACGGCCTGGAGGACGACCAAACGTGGGGAGTCGCTCGAGAGGACGGCCAGGAGGCAGGGCAGAAGCCGAACAGGACCCCTCGGGCGGACGGTCCTATCCGGGCCATCACCTGTTCCTGTTTCCCGGTTGGCAGCCCGACCGACTCCTGTTCCTGTTTTCCAGTCGGCGGCCCGGCCAGCCTCTACTCCCAGTTCCCGGCCGGCGGCCCAGCCTACGCCGGATCCGGTTCCAGAGTCAGTGGTCCGGCCGACATCCCTTCCTGTTCCCGAGTTGATGGTCCTGTCTACACCTGTTCCGCCTCCAATGCCAGTGCCCGTCCAGCGGCCACCGCTGCAGCCTCCAGTTCCGGTTCCGCTCCAGCTGCAGCCTCCAGCGCCAGTTCCGGTCCAGCTGCAGCCACCGCCTCCAGTGCCCGTCCAGCGATCGCTGCCTCCAGTGCCTGTCCAGCTGATGAGGAAAAAGGCACAATGGCTGCTTTATCTGTGGGGCTAAGGATCATTTGTCCAAAGAAAGATGAAAAAATCTTTGAGTGGCACCTGTGGTGAAGACTCTTTAAATTTAGGGATGATATATCATACCAGGAATACAGATATCATGTTTGCAATCAGCTTCTGATTGGTTACATATGGTTTCACATATCCATTCCAAACGGCGGATATTAATCTCTATAATTTCCAAATATAGAGGATTTAGGGACAATATATCATGTCTGGAATACATATAACATATTTGGAATGAGATTCTGATTGGTTACATATTGTTTGACACACCCATTCCAAACGGCGGATATTAATCTCTATAATTTCCAAATCTAGAGGATTTAGGGACAATATATCATGTCTGGAATATATATAACATATTTGGAATGAGATTCTGATTGGTTAAATGTTTTCACCCTCCCCTTCCAAACAGTGAATAGTAATCTCTATAGATTCCAAATAGGGGATCTCGTATTTGCGCCCCCTGGTGGCCATTTATCATTCCAAGTATTCCCACCCATGTACCAATTTGGGTGAAAACACATTTCTTGGAAATTCTCCAACTTGGGTAATCTGGCCAATGTTAAATTTTCCACAAAGATAATTTAGTCCCTAGCCTCTAATACGACCCACACGTGTGTTTCCTAAATTAGCACCCTACGGGGGGCAAGAGATATGACTCCAAAAACAGATTGTTTAGGGCATTTGCCTTGACTCCCAAAACAACAAAACGATAGGCGTACTGGACCTCCGTCGTCATGGTAACAATAATAAACATTGTAACATTGGTGGTTAACATTGTAAAGCGGATATAGTATGGTTAGGTTTAGGAAAAGATCATAGTTTGGGTTAAAATAAGTACGTTAAGTTTAGTAAGTTAAGTTACGTGATTTACGTCAGGTTAAAATACGTCAAGGTTGACTTTTGGTTTCGCACGGGACACGAGCAGCTGTCTCCTGGGTGAAAGTCCTGTGTGTGTTTGGCCCATTTATCAAACCCAACCACCTCCCTCCGCAGACATTGTCGACATTTTTATACTACCTCACCGGACTTTCACCCTTACTCCCGTCATAATTACTACAGCCACTAGAGGTCACCATACATACAAACGGGGTCGTAATAAGCTGCTTCACAGACGGCCTATACAGATGTATTTCTGTGGAGGATAGTCTGTGTGATAGCCATACATAATGTATGGGATATATATCAGTATTGATCAATAACATGCAGATGATGTTACAACAACATATAGCAGAATGTCATGTGACCTGACAGGACAAACAGTTTGATATGATAAAATATGACTGTGCTGAAAGCTGTGATGAGATTCTGGCTCTGACACTCTTGTCTCTCAGTGAACATACTCGGTTAGGCTTAATCACTGTATATTGAATTACATCATTTATTAGTATTTGAGGCAGGTCATCCTGGTTACTTGTGACTGGATATCTCACTCTGCTTTTATTGTCATGTTGTAGGAATCTTGTAAAGAACCGTTGAGTGTAAGTCATTATGTCCAGTTCAGACCAGTGCATGTAAAGTTACAATGTTTCCTTACTTTATACACCAGATGTGACCGGTGCATGCAAACACACTTGTTAAATGAGCAGCAGTCCATATTGATCTTAGGTGTTACCAATTAGGTATCAGTCTGCTCATTAGCCTGTATATCTTAACATGCTGGTAGAACACATAATCTCTCATCCACACAAGCACAAAAATCAATTCAATAAATGGGAGGTTGATGGATTTTCCCCTTCAGAACTCTGCAGCCTCAGGCCCTCAGTGAAGAATTCTTCTGTCATGATCCCAAGGACTGGTGTACACTATTTTGTTCTGTTTCCTGTTTTATTTTGAAGGTCTGTTCTTGGTTCATGGTTTTGATTTACTTCCTGTCTTTGTTCTGTTTTCCACCAGTTTGATTAGGTTCACCTGTGTCTTGTCTCTCACCTGTTTCTCGTTTCCTCGTTGTGTCTCATATTTATACCAGCCCCTTTTGTTTGTTCTTTGTCGAGTCATTGTTGCTGTTGCTGGTGGTGGTGGTGGTGGTGGTGGTGGTGGTGGTGGTGGTGGTGGTGGTGGTGGTGGTGGTGTGTGTGTGTGTGTGTGTGTGTGTGAGATGGTGTGTGATGGTGTGTGATGTTCCTCGTGATCTTCTCGTGTCGCGTTGCGTTCCTGGTGTTCCCCTGCGAGTCAGTTCTCGCTATTGTAAGTTTTTCCTTGAAGTTAAAATAAACCTTTGGACTCTTCAGCCTCCTCGCCTGCCTGCATCTGTCCGCATTTGGGTCCTCTCCCTGCTTCCCTAATGGCTTGTCGTGGCAGAGCTGCCTCGAAGGCTTTTCGTAACAGAATGACTCGACCCAATTTGGACCCAGCGGACAGTCACCCTCGCCTGCGGGACTATCGGGCTCCATTAACCCCCACGGAGTCATTCTGCATACTCCTGGGGATAGAGCCTCCGGTGAGGGAACAGTCTCCCTCTCCCTTTGAGGGCACCCGGCTGGCCATTTTTCCGGGCACCCGCGGAGGTCGCGGAGGAGGTGGTAGTCGGGACTCCCGACGCCGTCCGCGATCTCAGCAGTCCGACGCCGCGGAGCCTCCGCTGCCAGCTCAGGCGTTCCACCCCAACTCACCGCTACTAGCCGCTTACCGTCTGGTCCTGGAGTCCCGGGCAAAGGTTCAAGCGGCTTATGCTCATGATTCCCGGTTGGCGATCCGGCCGACACCTGCTCTTCAGTCGGCGGTCCGGCCAGCTTGTGCTCATGACTCTCCGTTGGCGGTCCGGCCGACACCTGCTCTTCAGTCGGCGGACCGGCCAGCTTCCGCTCATGATTCCCGGTTGGCGAACCGGCCGACACCTGCTCTCCAGTCGGCGGTCCAGCCAACTTCTACTCCAGTCCCTGAATCGGCATTCCAGCCAACGCCAGATCCCGTTCCGGAGTCGGTGGTCCGGCCGATCCCCGCTCCACGGACCCGGTTGGCTAACCGGCCGACATCAGCTCCTGTTCTCCAGTCGGCGGTTCAGTCAACGCCGGATCCAGTTCCTGAGGTGGTGGTCCGACCGACTCCTGCCCCACGGACCCGGTGGACGAACCGGCCGACATCACTTCCTGTTCCCGAGTCGACGGTCTACTCTACACCAGCTCTGCCTCCAGTGTCTGTCCAGAGGCTGCCGCCGCAG
>SEMN01001301.1:0-10000 GCA_005408345.1 Macquaria australasica
GGCTGAGCGGGTCCCCCTCCAGGTAAAAGGCTCCTCGGCGCAGCGCCACCTCCTGGAGGACGATGCCGAAGCTGTAGACGTCTCCTTTCTGAGTTCCCTGAGGAGGAGGAGGAGACTCCATCCTGAGCAGCTCCGGGGCCATCCACAGCCTCTCTGCAGGGGGACATTTAGGAAGCTTTTGGCTTCTGGAGAATATATTCTTATGCTGTATTTATTTGGGAATCTGTGTGCGTTTATATTTCTTTTAATGAGAGTTGGATGATGATTGGATTAGTTATTGAATGTAATGCTTTTTTGGTACAAGCCAAAATGTCAAATGTTGAATGTTTTGGTCACATTGGTGATATTCTTTACTTATTCTTTGATCAGACAGTTCCTGATTTAAATCTGAATTTCACCAATTTTAGACTAAGTTCTTGAACGGCTGCTTGTGTTGAGACAATGTTTAACATTTGAGAACTTTGGCTTCTTTTGTTAAATTAAAAAAGGGTTTATACATAAGTATTAAAAGTGTGCTTCTGGTGTCAGCACTGAAACTCAGTTATCATCTACACAGTCCTACATGATAAAATTCCCACATTCATCCATCGAATCAAGTCAATTTGACTTGATTTGAAGAATGAATGTGTAGAAGTTTGACTTAAAATTCACAACTTCCTGTGAAACAAAAGCCTTCAGGAAGTGGATAAAGACAAACTCACGGGCGTAGTAGGCGTGAGCGTCTTTCCCCGAGTCGCTGTCGGATCGAAAGCTGGACAAACCGTAGTCCGTGATCTTCAGGACGAAGCGGTTGTCGACGACACAGTTGGACGACTTGAGTTTACCGTGAGAGAGGATGACGCTGTTGTGCAGGAACACCATGCCCTGCAGAGAGAGAGGTACTAGAAATATCTCCGTTGTTTACACACTAACATACAAACACATTTCCTGATTTTCACTCAGTTTGCTGTTCTGTAAAACGCACTTCTTGCAAAACATTGCACACAGTTCTCTACATTTGGCACCAACATCACTGATAAAATCCTCAAAACACTAAACTCAAAGCACCAATCACACCACTGCAAACACCTGCTTTTCAATTAGCAATAATGACATTGTTTTAAATGCGATGTTTTGCAAGAGATGTGTGCAGTTTAAAGGGTTTTGTGTTTAGAGTTTTAAGAAAATGAGCCACACTTTCAGAAAACCTGTTAGCAGTTGAGAAGAACTGTAATAAAAGAGTGTGAGAACAGATACGGAAGATAAAACTCGCCTAAAGAAACAAATGTACCTTGACGATGTCGTTGATGAGGGAATATTTAAACATCCAGTCCAGAGTGATGCTGTCGTTCTCCAAGATGTCCTGAAGACACAAAATACAGACTGTTAACAGGCAACCCAGCAGGCAGGTAAACACAGGTAAACACAGGTAAACACAGGTAGGTGTACCTGCAGACTTCCTCTGGGACAGTACTCTGTGATGATACAGGTGTTAGGAGGGTCGATGCACGCTCCAACAAACCTGGTCAGGTGTTCGTTCTGAACGTCTCGCATCTACACAAACACAAAATATATGAATATATTCATCTTTGCAGCACAAAATCAACATCAACAGCTTTTTAACCTCCGTCCTTCTCTTAATTTCTTTTTTGTAAAGATCTGTTACAACATGTAAGATACACAAACATTTCCATTCATACAAGGAAATAAGATTTAAAAGGGCAGAAAAGGAAAAACAAACGGAAAAGGTTCATTATAAACATATTAATGATACATCAACTTAAATATATATACAAGTTAAATAGTGATAGAGACATACAGTATATAACTTATTACTAATAATTAACCTGTGTGTTAGCTATTTATTTATTTATATATATATATATATATATATATGTGTGTATGTGTATGTGTGTATTTATTTATTTACTTTATTTTTATCAATTTATTTTATTTTATTCTTATTATATAATAGTTACTGTTTTCATTCATTACCAATAGGTTTGGTTTATTATTAACTTATTATTAACACATAAAAATTGGATTTAAAAATAGAAAAAAAATCTTTTCTAACGTGACCTTTCTGATCAGATCTTATTTTCTGGTGAAGCATTAATGATATAATGATATAATGATAACGCTGCTCCGAATGTAAAGATGTGAAGACACTCACATGTTTGAGTTCAAACAGGACCTTCCTGTTCAGCTCGATGCGTTTCCTGTTGGTGTATTTAATGGCCACGATGTTTCCCTGAAGAACACAAAGAGCCAGATCACCGAGCTGCAACACACTCCACTAAAAACCTGAACTCTGATCCACAACATGATCCTGATCCTCTTCATTTAAACCAGAACCCCAAATCCTGAAGAGGTGAGCTGGCAGATCTCATGTTCTGATCTAAAACTTGAGCTGGTTCTCACAAAGATGTATTTCTGGATGGACTTTACATTTCATCAGAATAGAGACCTGAAGTCCTGCCCCCCTTTTCCCAGCCAGCAGCAGATAAATATCCATTTACTTCTGTACCAGACAGTAAAATTGCAGCGACTCTCCGTTTCAACAAAGATAATTATTTTGTTTTTCAGCCCCTGCAGGTCCCGTCGGCCTGATGTCAGGTAATCCTGGTGGGAGCTGCAGAACAAAATAAATGCTGATTTATTGAAGAACGGATCCAGCTCGACCTCCTTTCTCTGTGATTTCTGTTCTGCTTTCTGCGTATTTTCTGAGAGAGTATTGACCTCATGAAGATTCTTATACAAGGAAACACTTTGAGGTTCTTCCTGCAGCTAACAGGCCGTAAATATATATTTAAGTGAATGAGCTTTTGTGCATCCAACCCTCAGCAACGTAAAGTGCATCACTTCTTGTGTCACAGGAAAGAGTGTTTTGAATGAGTAGTGAAAAATAAAAAGGGACTTTCAGGGACTGGATGTAGGCTGATCACAGAGCAGGAAACAGATGTCTGTAATTACAGCTCTGCTCCTCCATTTTCACTTATCAGCACAAAATAAAAGAAACTACACACTGACCTTGTAGTATCCAGTCTTTGCAAAAACCTGCAGGTTTCCATCTCCAGTCATCAGGGAGCCGTAGTTAGAGCCTCTCTGGAGACAGACACAGGGTCAGAGAGAGAGTGTGTGTGTGTGTGTTTACATCTATCTTTGTGAGGACCAATTTGAGTTTTAGACCCTGGGTGTGAGGACATTTTTGGAAAGTGATTGATTTTTTTATTAGGATCTCCTCCAAGAGTCCTGAACATAAAAACATCCCTTTAATGGATAAACACAGAAAACACAGTAAAACATTTAAAAGCCATAATTAGCCCAAAGATTGTGCAGCACACAAAAAAACATTCCAACATTAAGTTCAAGAATCGATGCCATGTAACAGCAGGAAACCCTCCTTATATACAATGAACTATATCACTATTAACTCCATATTTCTATTGTCTCACATACACTAACTTTAGATATTTTATAAAACTATTCGTAGCCATCACCTGAGTGGTGTCAGGTAGTTTATTCCACCTTTGACACACCTGAGAAGAGAGTTGGCTGTAAATAGCTCTGGGCTTCTTCTTCCGATGTACGTTAAAACAAACTCAAAAGGCTTTCTGGCCGGTCCTCACTTTGGGACAAAGGGCTGTTTGAGGGTTCAGACCACAGGCTGTATATAAAGATGGCCGCCGCGTCTCCTCTTCCTCCTGCTGAACAAACATGAAGATGTTTTGGCTTCACTTTTGGGGAGCTGTCATGTCGGCCATCTTTATATACAGTGGTTCAGACCTGATTTCAAAGTTCGGGTTAGAATCAGGTTTAGGTCAGGGTTAGGGTGGGGGGCTAGGGAATGCATTATGTCAATGATCATCCTCACAGGTATTGTGTGTGTGTGCGTGTGCGTGTGTGTGTGCTGACCAGTGACAGTGTGATCCTGCTGCCGCTGCGCAGCACTTTGTCCAGGTTGCTCATCTGGATGTCGTCCCAGGAAATCCTCCAGAGCTGAGCCACCAGCTCCTTCTCCAACTTCATCCTCCTGCAGAGACACAGAGAGACCAGATCTGTACTGCTACTGAACACTTTTACTACTCTGGAGGAGGTCGGGGGGTCGGGTTAAATGTACAAAGATCAGGACTTTGACACCAGAGACCAAAGTTACTGAAGCACTTGGTTAATGTTAGTTAGGGCAGGTGGTCTTGGTTTACTTGAAGCAGCACACACATTCAACCAAAGCCACTATCTTTCTTTCTTTAAGCATAATGAAGAGCTCTGAGTTTCCTAAACAGAAGGTCTCTCTGGTGATTCATTGTTAACACTTCCAGAAAGTTCAGGGACTCACAGAACACAGAATAAGAGGAAGAACTGTCAAATTAAAAGCAGCAGAGGTGGAGATATCCTGACATTTAGTCTCTAATATGCATCAAAACCACTGGATCATACAATACATTTCCCATAATGCAAATGGATAGTGTCCTTTCAATTTTGCATCTTTCAGTTGTGGAGTTGCAGCTGAAAGCAAGTAAGAGGACCTTTGACTCAGACTGAACAAAGCTCCTCCACAGGAACAGGAGACATTAGATTATACAAACAGTAATAACCACAAATACACCGGCAGCTCACTAATATGAGTATAATAATATGAATATTAATATGCTTAATATAAGAAGTTGATAAAACAGCTTCACTTCTCCTTCAAAACATATTTGCTGACACAAGTGAGTTACATATGAACGTAATTCTGACTGTGTTTAGACAGAACATGAAGTGGATTTTAGAGGCGGCACGTTGCACACAAAGTCAACGGAAAGATGTGATTAGTCGCGAATTTACACGTCTGCTGGAGGAGAGAGACTGGAGAACTGAACACAGACAGCGTACAGCTAACGTACAGCTGGTATATTGTCTGGACAAAGTGGTCCAATTCTTGCGAATGACACGAAGTGAACATTAGTTTCGCTTTATGTCTGAACACAAAAAGACCAAAAAGATCACTTGCTGCAGGAAAACATGGCTGCCCAGAGAATCGAGAGGATTCAAACATTTTCATTTAGGACTCATAGAAGACAAAATACAAACCTCGGAAAACATCTTCTCATATTTCCCCACATTTAGCCAACAAAATACAAAAAAAATTCATGAATTAAACTGTGAGGGCGAAACAAATCTGATGAGATATCTACAAACATTTTTATTTATATGCAAATAAAGAAAACTGTATTTGAACCACGTATCAGCCCCGTGATGTTGGATCCGATTCTGAAACTCTGCGACACACATCATTTCTGCACCACCACTCACTTTGGTGCAGAAATAATCACATCAAATACAACACCTGAAGCAAACTGCTTCACTTAGTCACTGAGACACGTGGCTGGTTTGTTGCTTAGAAAATGTAACGGATGTAACAGAAAGCATCTTTCTGTACTCTTATATGAAAGTGCTGAGATTTGGTTAAATCAGAGCAGACGCTGCAGCTCTCACCTGTAGATGAAGATGGTGACGGTGAGGGTCATCGTGAAGATGAAGAAGACCACGATGGAAACCATCTGGTGGATGGTGATGGTCTCTGTCAGAGAGAGAGGAACTATTTGATATAAAAAGGAATTACATACCCTGACAACATAAATACACCACCAACTGTGGATGAACATGAATGTTTACAGAACAGTTTTGGGGAAGACGCCGCGTGTGCACGACTAAAGTGAACTGGAGCCTGTTTTGTCCACTGACTTGCGAGGCAGAGGGGGTTGTCGTGCTTGAAGCCACAGACGGGAACATCAGGAGGACAAACTCCACCCGGCCAGTGCAGCGCTGTTCCAGGTATGGCCGTCAGCTGCTCCTCTGAGCTGTTGTACACCAAAACTATCTGGAACAAAAGAAGTAAAAAAGGTAAGGCGACATGCTAACCTCCCAGTTTACTGCTGGAGCCTGTTGTTAATGTGCAGGGGTGGAAGAAGTAATCAGAACTTTTAGTTAAGTAAAAGTACCTCAGGGTAAAATTACTCCACTACAAGTAAAAGTCTTGCATTAAACTTAAGTAGAAGTACAGCAGCAAAAAGCATTATTATTATTGGATTATTATTACGTATGTATTACTGTGTGAGCAGCATTTTATGTTGTAGCTGGTCAAACTTAACTCAACTTTATTTATACAGCAACTTTCATACAAACATGCAGCTCAAAGTGCTTCACAGTTCAAAGTTACAACACAGACACAAAATAAATAAAAGACAAAAATAGACAACAGTAGATAACATTTTGCAAGACTGAAAATTACAACAATAAAATGTTGAAAAGAAATGAAATAAAATAAACACCAGGGATAAAAATACTGTAAAAAGCAATGATTAAAACTTAACTAAGGCTGTAATATTACTCCCAATTAAAAGCCAGATTAAAAAATACAGAGTTTGCTGTTGTAATATCCAGAATTGTTGTAATATGCCCTAAACTGTGAGTTTCACAGTTTAGGGCATAAAAACAGAAGCCCCCCCCCCCATATTTTATAAAGTGAGCCAATAGTTTGGATGTAAAATCTTGATCTTCAGAGTAACTAAAGCGGTCAGATAAATGTAGTTGCAATAAAAAGTACAATATTTGCCTCTGAAGTGTGGTGGAGTGGAAGTAGAAAGTAGCAGAAAGCAGTACAAGTACCTCAAAATTGTACTTAAGTACAGTACTTGAGTAAATGTACTTAGTTACTTTCCACATGCACATGCATCAGTTTGTGTTCTGCAGCAAACAGCTAGCAGAGTGTTAACAACAGGAAGTGAAAAAGCTTTTAACACAATAAAAGTTATTCCGCATGAACCACTACCAGTACATTTACTACTGTAATTAGTACTGCACTTAAGTATGGCTTTTAGGTACTTGTACTTTACTTGAGTATTTCCATTGAATGCCACGTTATACTTTTTACTGCACTACATTTATTTGACAGCTGCAGCTTTTCAAATTAAGATGTTACATATAAAAGATTGGCTAAGTTTTAAAAATACAACCATTTTAATATATTAAACCCGTTAAAAGAAAAGCAGCGTCTGCTTTAAGGTCTGAGATGAAGCTTTTTCAAACTACCAGACACGAAGTAAAAAAGTCTTTTCACATCAGCAGTAATGTGACGCATTTAAGCAGCACGACGGAGGATTTACAGGATTACTGATCCGACCTTCACACTGACACACAGAATGACAGAAACTATCAGAAGGTGTGAGGGAAGCTGATGGAGAGAGAGACAGGTGGAGACAGGTGTGATGGTGGGAGGAGGACAGAGATAAATTAAGCGTGGAAAAAACCTGAACTACATGAGGGTGAAGAATCTCACCTCTCCTCCACCTCCACCTTTAACCTCTCGACTGTGACCTGGTGCTGTTTTCTTGTTCATGATTCAGTTTTCCTCCGACACTATAACCCCGTTCAGACCAGATTAATCGGGGGATAATAAAACGTTTGTCCCGCTCCTCAGTGATTAAACTCCTTGTTCTGATCTTAACCATCAGCAACTACAGACGAGGATTTTCTGCTTGAAAACCATGTGACTAATGCAATGCAGCACACATGAGCAGGGGGAGAAACATGCAGTGAAACTGAAGTTGGCGTGAACGTGAAGTCAGAGGATTTTCACCAAAAACAAACAATCAATATATCTGATGTTTGTTTTTAGAACACTGACTTTAAATAATAACATACATTCAATTATTTCTTTACTGGAAAAACTTGCAGAGGATATTTCAGTCTTTTTGCAGCCCTGAGTAGTGTCTGCAGGTCCTCATTTCAGGCTGCAGGTGAAGCCTGAGAGGTGAAGCCCAGGGCAAAAACAAAAGGCTTAAGAGCCACAATAAGACGTCTGCGTCTCAAACCTCTAGCCACTGTACTGTGTGTGTGTGTGTGTGTGTGTGTGTGTGTGTGTGTGTGTGTGTGTGTGTGTGTTTACCTGGAAGGCGCTGGTGTTGGTGTCGATCATGTCCCACAAAGCGAAGTCCGTCTCTCTGTCTCCGTTCTCGTCCAGGTGGACCAGTCCTGTCACACCTGAGGAACACGAATGAAGACACAGAATTTAAACGTCACGACAGTTTACTCAGTTAAGGTTAATATATATATAAAATCATAATTTTCATTATTTTCAATTCAGCTGAGCTACTCCAGTCTTTCCACGTGCCCCCTGGTGACTGCAGAAGTACCCCTGGTGTAGAAGTGAGCTCTAATGCACAGGAGCTGTAGTAGTTTCAGGTTCAGTGAGAAAATACGGTGTAATACTCAATGACGCCTGTTTGTTTTGAGACGTAGAAGTCACACTACCCTCAGCTGAGTCTAGAAGGAGGTGTGTTGTTTTTATTTTCATATTTTCTTTGATTTAATCAGACAGTGAAACTCTGAACATTCAGAGTGGCAATTTGTCTTCTTTAAAATATTAAATTAAATGTGAGTCTGCGTGAAGTTCTGTGAACCACTATGCATGCAAATGAAGCATAAATAAAATCATGAGAGAGACAGACAGAGAGAGAGAGAGAAACAGAGAGAGACAGACAGAGAGAGAGACAGAGAGACAGACAGACAGAGAGAGAGAGAGACAGACAGAGAGACAGACAGACAGAGAGAGAGAGAGACAGACAGAGAGAGAGACAGACAGAGAGAGAGATTTAGATTTTTACAAAACACTTTATTTACAATATTTGCATTATATTTACATTCACGTCAGTAAAGTGCTAAAGTGCATACCCCCCCCCCCCCACACACACACATAAAATCATACATTAAAACCATGTGCAAACTGCAGTTCCTCATCAATAACGGTACAAATGTCACCGTAGCACCACTGTCCCCCATCGTTTTATAAAATCTGAACTCCAGCCACAGTCTGGACCTGATGTTAGAGCCACAGTGCTGTGACCGCCTGACCTGCCCTGTCCTCCATTTTGTTTCTCCTGCTTAAATATACAGCCAGTTTAGCTTCTCCTGAGATAAAATTCAGTAGTTTCCACTTCACTTGGTTCGTTTTGTTGTAACCTGCACCCAAAATAAAACTAGTCTCAGAACTTTTCACCAAACAGACTAAAAACATGAGTTAAAAGAGTGAAGAACTCTGCGAGTCTCTTACACTCAGTAAAAACATGGAAGATGGTCTCATGTAGGCCACAGAAAGGACACTTACTAGAAACAGCAGGGTTAAGATCAGAGATAAAAGCATTTGAAGTGATGGCACCGTGTAAAATCCTCCACTGGAGGTCAGCTGTCCGTTTTTTGAGGGGAGGTTTGTATAAAATCCTCCACTGTGGGCTCCGTCTGTTGTCTCCACTCAGTCTGTCCGTCCATCTTTTGCAGCTAAAAAGTGCCCAGGATCAAATGGAGGTAACCCACTTAACTTTAAAAATGTAGAGTCAGTTAAGAACAGAACAGCATCCAGCCCCAGGTTATTTACACGTCTGAGAATGCAGCTACTTCTCTCCATACTAGATCTGACCGACCTGTTAGGAGCCTCTGCGCAAACTGTAACCTGAAGGTGGCTGTTCTGCTGGCCAGGTGGATGAGGCCCTGTCCTGATAAAAACATTACATAAAAGCAGAGAATGATCCATGAAGCCAACTGGCATAATGTTGCACATTTTAAAAATATTAAACCGGTGTTAAAAACAATAAAAGCGGTCGAGTCGGGCGAAGGAGATCCTGTCCTCTCTTAGGTGGGACCATGTGTACTGTCTTGAGTCTGCGTGCATCCTTCTCCACACATCCACCAGGCCATGAGAATGAACCAGCTGCCTCAGAGCGTGCCGAGAGGCCGGATGAGGCTCTGCATGGTTACGGTCTAAAAACTCATTCTCAGTACAGTTAAAATCCCCACCCAGGAATAAAAAATCCTCTGAACCACAATCATTCAATTTGTCACTAATTTTCTCTAAGAACATCTTCCTCTCTGCACCGTTGGTTGGAGCAGAGATATTGATAAAAACAACAGTGAAATGATCAAAACGAGCTTTGGCTAAAAGACACCTCCCCTCTACTACATGCTCGACCTCCAGAGAAGCCCA
>SEMN01001301.1:15000-73990 GCA_005408345.1 Macquaria australasica
AAATTCATCACTCTAGCTGAAACACCTTTGAATCCACACCTGTTCACATCTGTTTGCACCTTTATTTCTAATCTGAGAGACGCTTTGTGTTCTGTCTGGACTGTTAATATGAAATCTCTTCCACACTTAAAGAGTTTTATAGCTGATGGATCAGACGAGGAAGAAGACCGACGTCACTTAGAAAGCAAAACAGGATGAAACTTCACCGGAGGCTCAGATTCAAAGGATTAAATTATTTTTTCCAAGTCTGTCTTCAAACAATAGTCGTCAATAGCGTCCATATGAGCATTAAAACAGGTTTTACTTGCTGTAATCATCCCTCCTCCTCATACTGGCCTGTCAGAGATCCCTTCAGAAGTCTGTTGATCAAATAAAGTGGATTTCCTCTTTGTGCGTCTATCCCTTCCAACAAGTCCTCCAACCTAAACCACAGAATAGGTCGTTTGCCAATGACTCCTAAAATGACATATATAGGGCGTACGGACCTTCGTTGTCATGGTAACAATAATGAAACACGTGGTTAAGGTTGTGAAGTGGTTGCAGTTTGGTTTGGTTTAGGAAAAGATGCAAACACTGTCTGGGGAAACACACAGAGGGACTTTTGTACTGAAAAGACTTTTGGGAGATTAGCTCAGACTGCTGAAGCCTCATATCATCATCAGATAAACTGTGGAATATATTTGTGCATGTTTTTGTCCTCCATCACTTCAGGAAGGGATCTCTGACAGGCCAGTATGAACAGGAGAGACTGTCCTCCCCAAAAATACTTCCGTACCGGTCGTCTGTGCAGCAGCTTATTACGACCCATACTTACATTTGTATATACGGCGACCTCTAGTGGCCGTAGTAATTATGACAGGAGCAAAGGAGGAAGTCCGGTAATGTGGTATAAAGAACGACAAAGTCCACATAGTGAGGAGGTCGCAGTGGATGGATGGGTCAAACATACGCAGGACTTTCACCCAGGAGACCGCTGTCCATGTCCCATGTGAAACCAAAAGTTAACGCCGACTTATCTTAAACCTAACCAAACTAACAACCTATATTGTGGTTTTGGAGTCATATAACTGCCACCAGTAGGGGCGTTAATTTAGGAACCGCTCCTGTGAGCAGTACTGGAGGTCAGGAACAAACGCCCTATGTGGTCGAATTGGTTAGAAGACTAGTTTTAATGTTCGGATGGCCACCTGACTATTGTTTTAAGACAGACTTGAGATCCTGTCCTTTAATCAAAAAGGTGCAGTTTGCATGTGACAGATACAAACTGCCAAAACTGAGAACAAGCAGCTTTGAGAAGAGAGATCAGAGGAAGTCCTGCAGCTCGGCTCCACAGTCCCAGTTCATCTGACAACAGTGATTCTACTCTCCATTCTCTAAAATCATGTTCTGCATTCATGAATCTCACACTACAGATGAGTGTTTCCTGACTTCCACAGCTAATTGAACTGAACTGGGCCTCCTGTCAGAGGGACCAGCAGTGAATGGGAGCTGGTCTTTCCCTGGAGAGAAGCGGGGCCAGCTCATACAGGCAGATCTCGGCGAGGGAGACGGAACAATCGGAGCAGCTGCAGGAACATAAGAAGCCGTGATGAAAATTGGCTTCAGGCGGAGCAGGAGGAACAAAGCACAGGGGCGTGATAATGGCTCTCTAATTGCAGTTCATCACCACTAGAACACCTTTCATCAGAAAACAATGGTGCCTTCAGGTGCACGGCTCGGTCAGGTGAGAGGCATTTCTCTGCATGTTGCTATGAATCAGAAAACACAGTTACAAAATACGGTGTTTTTCCATCCACAGAGTTTGGCTTCTATGCAGGCCTCAGTGCTCCTGTGTAGACTGAGCTCTGAATGTAAGAGGGAGCACTGCAGCTAGGTATTCATAATGTCTGCTGTAATACATGTTTGTAGTGTCTGTTTAGTTGTTCATTAAATGTTGTGTTCTGTGTGTGAGACAGCGAACGCCTCGGGACGCACGACAAACTGCGGAAAATATTCTGATATTAAAGTGAAATCAAAGTCAAATCAAATAATGCTCGACTTAAAAAGATCGAACTGGCGTTTCTGAATGTTTTTAGGCCTTCATGTGAACTTAAAGCCCGTCGCTACGCCAAAGCCTCCTGAAAAACATCACCACGGTGGCTACAGAGACTGTGATTGGTCAGCTCGTGTTTTCTCCTACAAGTTTCTGATGCAGGTGGAGAAACAGCATATTCTGTTGGGATATTCTGAATGAAGCGTTTTCCGATGAAGACGTGTGTGATCTGCTGATTTTCTTCAGGATTTAGCAGCGTTCTTTGGACATGTATACAGCTCGTTCACGGCCTCTTCCTGTTTCCGGTCAGCTCTGTGCTGGAAACAAACCATCCAGCCAACAGTTTGCAGGGCTGGGGTAGAGATGCAGGCACAGAAGAAAAGACAAGGAGAAACACAGCTACTGTTAAACACGATGAAAGACTTGGAGATCAACAGGTTTCTGGATATGAGCAAATATCACAACGCCGACCTTTTCAAGAAGGAACGAATGAAAGAGGGAGGCTGAGTTCACACGGTCCAACAAGCTGCATGGAAACAGGAATATTGGAGGAAGATTCATCTTCATCAGCCTGTAAACAGCTCAGCAGGAATACTGTCGTTTTCAGAATAAGACCAGAAACCAGAATATTTTGTGCATGTAAACGTCACTATTAATATTTTATTTTATTTATGTATCTCTTTTTTATTTATCTCTTTTTTATTTATTCATCTGTTTTTTGTCTTTTTAATCTATTAATCTAGTATTTAGTCTAGCTTTTATTTAACTTGATTTTCTTTTTTTAAAAATTATTATTATTATAGCTTTAAAATCTATTAAATCTGTAAACTATTAAATTTTCATCACCTTTATTTTCTCGTGTGCAGAGGTCTCAAAGTCTTAACTTGTTTTTATGGTCTGCACTTGTTCTGCTTGTCATCTGTGAAGCACTTTGAGCTGCACTAACCTTTGTGAAAGGTGCTGTACGCATACAGTTTGATTGATTGATTGATTAATGTATCTAGTACCAACAACAGCATGTTTCCTCATCTACAGCTCCTCAGTAACATCAGGCCTCCTCCTCCTCTGCTTCTGAAGGACTACAGTCATAATCCAGACACACTCCTTTTCAGCTGAATCCAGACACCTGAACACATGACGACTTGAGGACCTGATTAAAATCAGTGCAGCACTGAAGCTGGTGAAGACAACAATAGATCTGTTGTAATATTCCCAATCCATCAAACAAGGCGAGAAGTGGCCATCCATTAGTTAATGGAGCGGAAGCAGCAGAGAGCGAGCTGTAATCTGAACTCGTTCTCTCTCCTTTTCATGGTTTGTACAGTCCGCCCGCCTCCTTCCTCCCATGTCCTATTTGTCATGGATATTATCTGATGAAATCTTATTACCCTCCCTCCCTGCCTCCCCATCTTTCTCTCTCATTCACGCCTTTTCCTTCTCTTTCACACACTCATTCTCCCTTGTTATGCGAGGCCCGGGGCTTCTCACCCGCCATTAAGTATTAATATGCATTTATGAGGATTAGTTCCTGTGTGAAGGCAGCGTTCACTGGATCAAACGGAGAAGAAGAAGAGCTGGATGATCTACTAACACACAGATTCAGTAAATGTGATCGTGTAGATTTTGAATTAAAATAAGAGAAAAGAAATACCCAAAAGAAGAGTCACTCGTCCATCACAACATGTAGATTTCATTTTGTTGCAGAGACTCTTGTGGAGCAACACGGGGGTTCTGAATTAATTAGATTTTCAGATTTCCACTGCTCAACTCAGAACAGCCTGTGAATGTCTGTAATTACAAGACTGAAAGTTAAAATTAATTTGAGTTCACTTTAATAACCAGAGCTAAGACTGTTACAGGTCCAGTATATTAAATAATAACCCTTTTTGTGCTGGCATCCAGGTTTTCTCTGTTTAGTAATTTGATTAAACACATTAATATAGGAATATGCCAACGTCCAAAGTTAAAAAGCTCACAGAGTATAATGTTGTTTCAACCTGAAACGTAAAAACCACAGTTTGTGAAGTCTTGTCATCACAGACAGGTTGCCAGGTTTGATAACATTGTGCCTGCACAAAGACCAAAACTAAAACCTGTGATCGCAGACTGTATCTGGCAACCCGAGCTACAGCCGGAGACACTGCACAGAAGTGCTGAGTGGAGGGATACACTGTTGTTCGCTAAGAAATAGTTCTGTGTGGAGGGATCTTCACATTTTATCCATTAATGTTAAAAACCCTTACAGGAGGACCGACAGTCCAACAGTCGGACCGCCGTGAAATCTGTTGTAGATATTCGTGGTTCCCAGAGGATGAATCCTCGCGTCTCAGCTCTGTCACTGACTGAAAACATGTCTGCAGCTCATTTCTGATCAGTGTGGTAGCAGCATGCTGTCTGATCTTTACAGTGAAAACATTTCCATCAGGAGAAACGTGCTGCAGCTTCAGAAACGATGCAAAGTCAGAAACACATACGAAAAATCCCCAAACAAATGCAACAACGGAAACGTGCTGCAGAAAGCCAAAACACACAAACAGCAAACACGCTGCAAATACAAACAATGCAAAAAACAAAGGCAACAGAAAAACGCTGCAGAACCAGTCAATAAAATGGAAGTCGTTTTAGTTTTTCAGGACCAGATCTGTCTTCTGACACTTTCTGCCGAACCTGCTGCTCCCTGCTGGGTCTGTTTCATAGAATTAACCTCCATCAGAATGCAGGCACAGGTCTGTTTTTAGGAGCCTGGTTTGGTCCTGAAAGTCGAAACCTGTTGCCTAGTAACCAGGATCACCTCATCCAAGGTTTGTCCTGCCCACTGCTTTATAAATCAAAGATTAGAAAAGGCTGTCAAATCTCATTATAACAGCGCAGGTAAGCAGGATCATCATGCAGCAACATGGACACACACAGACAGACGAGCTTCTGTGTGTGTGTGTGTGTGTGTGTGTGTGTGTGTGTGTGTGTGTGTGTGTGTGTGTGTGTGTGTGTGTGTGAGAGAGAGAGAGAGAGAGAGAGAAGAAGGGGGTAATCTACAGCAGCCAGAAGGAGACATAAAGTACAGTAAATAAATGACAGCCTGGCAGCCCCTCAGCTCTCTGCTGTCATCTCCCCTCCAGGTGTCCAGGTCAGCAGAGAGAAATGCTTCTTTCATTTCAAGCAAATGGCAAAATCATGTTTGAAGTGGAAGCTCCTCTCAGAGTGACTGACAACACGGCCTGCAAATGTTTTCGTTAGTGTGACTGAAAACTGCCAGTGGAGGTTTAGCTGAGGGAGGATATTTATTAAAAAAAGATAGATACAGATAGGAAGAGAGAACAGCCACTCCAGCAGATGGTTCACATATTACATGACCAAGATTCACAACTATCACTTGGAAGAACACGTCTCAAAAACGTGTGTCTGATGGAGAGCTGAAGACCTGAACCGTTTTCAAAGTTCGGACAGAATTATTTGTCTTTCGAAAAAACTGAAACAAGCTCCTGTGATTTCTCTCCATAATCTAAGTAAATGAGTATCTATTACTGTACGAGACAGTAAAATCTGAGCACCTCGCCGTTTTAGAAAAGGTAAAACATTGTTTGATGAGCATCAACAACAACATATTGAACATGAGAGACTTATTTCCTTAGAATAAAGACTGAAAACCTCAGGAACAATTCAATCGTTGAAGTATTATAAAGCCTTTACTGTCTCCAGAGGGAGCTGAGAAATTTCCTCGAGTGATGTCACTTGAGTCAGCGTCAGTTTGAAGACTACAACTTTGAAACTGAAAACTGCTGCAGGCTATTAGCATAACACACCTGTATCTACCACCCATCTGATGGTGGATGAGTTGCATTGTGGGTAATGTAGGCGCCAGGCTTTAACAAGGAAGAAGAACAAGTGGAATAAAAAAGACAATATCTCTGATTTTGCTGCATTGATTTTGATCTCTTTTTTTTTAAACAGTCCATCATGAGTCGTTGTGAAAATCTTAACGTTTCAACCGTTGCTTTGAATAAAGAACACGACTACAGTCATGCTAGCAGCTCTTCACACAGCGGAGCTAAATGCTAACATCGGTGTTCTAACATGGAGTTGAAAGTGTATGCAGTGGAGGATCTGCATTAATGAACAGATGTTGGGCAACGACTACAACAGCAGCAGCTCTGGACCACAGAGGCCTGGAAGGAGGTCCTGGCTCACGTCCCTTCATATATGTTCCCATTTACATCTGTTATCCATCAGTTTAAAATCTATTGAGTTGAGCAACTCCTGCTTCACAACATCCCAATCAAGTAAGGCTAAAACTGCAAGCACTCTTTAATGTCCTCCTGCTTGTATCAGATAAAACACATCACTAAGAAAACCTTCTGTTTTAATCCTGAAAGCTCCAACGTGATCAAGTGTGACTCCAGCTGATCTCTGCAGTCTGTCACAGAGAAACAGCATAGACATGGCACGTCATAACAGAGCACACCTGCTAATGTGAGAGGTGGAGATGTTGAGATCTAAAAATGGCACAGAGACATTCAGAATAATAAAACCCTCGGTGTGTGTGAGATCCAGAAACACTTTTAGCAGATACGAGGCATCCATGTTTGTTTGCTTTTCAGACACTAAGAAAAATAAAAACATTTGTATTTACATGACCTGCTGTCGGCTGAATTAGATTTTCCTCCTTGTTCATGTAGAAACGTATCCGTCTTTCTGCTTAGCCTCACAAAGATGCTGCATGAGGTGAAAGGCAATTAAGGAACATTAAAAGCCTTAAAACCTTTAGTGTCTGATTGCTGCAATTTGCATCTTACTCCTTCGCTCTAACTCAAACCTGAACACAGATGTGATACGCATATTTTTAGACTCAGTGTTACACTTTCTAATGAGATCATTATCTCTGATGTCCATCCAGAATAAACGTCCATAAATCCACTTAGAAACCAGAGAACGAAGAGGCTGCAGAACCTGCCTCACCTTGGCTCTGGAGAGCTGTGATAGGCATTCTTCTCTATTTACTGACATTTCATATTGATTCCTGGAGGAGAGATGATAGAGACCCAATAGCAGCACATTTCAATGACTTCAAACATGACATCTCATCATTCAGGTTCCAGGGCACTGAAAAGCTGACTGCCAGAGAGCGAGAGCGAGAGAGAGGGAGTGTACTGAATATTTCATTTGCAAACTTTGTCCCCCAAAGACTGAACGATGAGATTCCACGGCAGGTCATGCTCCAAAGAGTTTTGGGATTTTATGATTCTACACTCCAGATACAAGCAGCTCATATGATGACATAACTTAGAATGACTCATGAAAGCTGCAAGGCCAATGTTTCCATTCATTACATATGCATTTTCTGTAAATATTTTTGTAGGAGCCAAAATGTGGATTTAGCCTGTGTTGTTTATTATTGGTATAAGCCGCACACGTTCTTTTTGGTTACTCTCACTTCCGGTAATTGGCACATGGGTGTGGTTTCACGTTATTTACCTGTTCACTTGTATGGCGGCGTTCAGACAAAGAGGGTGAGTAGGGCTCCGATATTTTCTGTTGACCGTCACATCTTGCTAAAATTATTCCAGCACAACGAGAACTTGTCAGTGCTTTTGTTCAATAAACATAATAAAACACATCTGGACTTCAGGATTTGTATCAACGCGTCACAGTGAAGAGCCCACTTGGCCTCTTAGCGTCATTTTTTTCATTGATAGTAGTCGCTACAATTCTTCTTTTCTTGTGGAATATATGTAAGATTCTTTTTGTTTAACCAGAAACGCCGTCGTCTTCCTTCAACCTCTCGCGGGATTTTAGAGCAAGACTTTCTGTTTCTGGTTAAACAAAAAGGATCTTACTCTTTAACAAACGGTCTGTCTCTGTAGGAATCCTTTCTATAATGTTGTCAGACACTTAGAATAACAGTCTGAACCAGAGTCAGTGACAAAAACAAGCACTTTTAGTGGACGCACTTTGACGGGCGCAGCTGCCAACAATGATTACGTTGCAGCCATTGCAGCCTGTTTCGCGGCTGCTGGCTGAGAAGATCTACTGGACCACTTCTAAAACTTTTGGTAGCTTTTAGTCATTTAAACCCCCATATATGTAAAAAAAATAGGGCCCAGGTTTAAAAAAACAAGAGTTTCCCTTTAAGATTAATGATGTAAGAATTGTTTAAAACGGCTGAAACGTTAGTATGATCAATAAATTGTGATGCTGAGTGAGAGCAGTGTGCAGGATCTTCCTTTTCTCATATCGATTAATGGAAAATATTACTGGGAGATGGACTGATAAATAAATAATAAATAGTTGGAGCCATAATTGCATTTCAGCTTTAGAAACCTTTTCCACCTGTCCTGTCTGTCAGATAGAAACATGTTTGAACTGTAATTATCAGCCCAGTCCAGAGCCCCATCACATCGGCAGTGATGCCGACAGCCTCGCAGTGATGGATGTCCACAGTGGGGAAAGGAGAGACGGGCAGAGAGGCGGAGATAGGAGACAGACGGAGGAGCAGAGGGCAGCAGGGTGGAGGAGAAACAAGGACGAGAGCTCCGACTGAAAGGCAGGAGGAGGCAGGAGGCTCTGGTTTCACGCGATTAGATTTCCAGGCTATTTTTGGGGTGGAGGAAGGGGGGGGGGGGTCTCCTCTGCCGTCTTACAGAGGCTTCTGACAATGAGACGAGGAGGAGAGAGATCAGGTCTCTTTCAGTAACAAGGGGAGACGGATGGCTGAGAGGAGACAAAGAAAGAAAACGAGCAGATGAGGACGTCGGTGTGATTGAGTGACAGAAATAAGACGGAGAGGAGATGGACAAGACATGACAGGAAATGACAGACGAGATGGAAATGAAGGACATTAATTGAAATGCTACAGAGACGAGATCTGGATTCAGACTTTAACTGTTGATAATAAAGGAAATATTCAAGTGAACTTTGACAAGTTAAAGAAGTTCACTCGCACTAATTATTTAACCCAACTAACCAATTCTCTCTAATAATACGGATTCATACATTACAAACAACCTCAGCTGCTTAAATGTTTCCAACATGTCTTGTCCACTTCCAACCCTGTCTCCTACAAATTCCATTCATATAGTACTAAATTATACTAATTACTCCTGGATTATATTCAGTTCAGACGCAATGTTGTTGTGAGCTAATGAGGCGCTACATTCATGATCCGTACGGGACATTGGAAGGAGCGGCTCGGGGAGGATGATGGTTGGGTTTGGGCAACAACAGCAGGTTGCAGTTTTGGTTAAATGTTAAACATTCGTCTCAAGTCACTGCTGACTTCTCTGTATTAAACCAGAACACGACCTTTCCCTAATTTTAAT
Organism: Macquaria australasica; assembly: GCA_005408345.1. Taxonomy (NCBI): domain Eukaryota; kingdom Metazoa; phylum Chordata; class Actinopteri; order Centrarchiformes; family Percichthyidae; genus Macquaria; species Macquaria australasica. The sequence continues at coordinate 24,346 of SEMN01001301.1, forward strand.
AAAGAGTGCCTGAACATCAACATAAAAAGTTGAATAAAGCTGTAGTCACTGAAGATTGGATACTTTGTTAGAAAACTAATGGAACATTGTCAGTCTCAACCTTTTTGCACCAGATACATTAATTAACAACATTTCCTCATTATGTTCATAGAAACATAATCCATGCAGCATTATGTTTCCTTCAAAATGTGTTTGCTGTTTCTAGTTGTATATGAACGTCATTTCCACTTCAGAGGCGCTGGGTAACAATAATGCACTTCTTAATCCCTTTATTTTCCTTTTTAATATTACCCCTAAATATATATATATAAAGGAAACTTTATTTGAAATGATTTGAAAATGATGGATCTGTAGAATAAAGCTCTAGAGGCCATAAACACACAGCTGATTTAACAGAAGTATGGACATTCATTTTTAAGATACCTTGTCTTGGACCACAGGGATCTGGAAACCAGAAACTTGATTATTAACGCTGCATGAAGCAATTTACTAAACACACTGCAGTGTTTCCCTCCACGACTCCACAGTTTGTGTTGGTGGTGGTTTCTTTAACCTGAGGTCACACAGAGCGACAACAGCAGAGACACTAATGGAAGACGGATGGATGGAAAAACAAAGAGGTGGAGAGGACGTCTGAAGAGGGACAGAAAGAAATGAAGAGCAGAACAAATAAACTGCGCACACACATCCAACACTGCAGGCACGGGGGGGGGGGGCACGATGCAAACATACTGTCGTTTAAAACTACTTTCTATAGTCTTACATTCTCTAAACAGATTCTATGTTTTTATTTGCTTTTATTTCTTCCTTTACTCTGTGTTTGCATGGACCGCAGTGCTACTTTATTTGTTCTCTTGGCTTTTTACTGTGTGTATAGAAACATTATTACAGTAATTGTTGATCACTTGCATTCTAACACTTTATATATTTTCTTATTTATCTTATAAAGCAAAATAATAATAATTAAACACTTAATTCATTTGATTAGTAATGACAGAAAAAGATGAAAACTGATTTTGTTTTTTAAAGGTTTATCTTTAGGACAACCACAGAGGAAGTGATGTGATTAAACTTGATCCATTGATCTTATATCTTTGCACCTCAAATTGATCAGTAAGTAAAAGTGAAATGAAGAGGAGTAAACTAACGGTGAAGAAGTTCGGCCTGTTCATTCTGTGTAGGACTCGTGTGATTGTCAAGTGAAAATTTAAACTTTAGGCAAAATTTGTCTTGAAGGAAAAATAAAAAGTGAAGCACTGGGGGTCAGCAAGTCTTTTTCAGCTGTGAAAAAAAATTTGTGGATGAAAATATCATTATCACAGACTCTGGGGTTCCTACTTTGCATGACACTCGAATATTGCAGGTTCAACCAGAGACAAGGTGCTGCTTGGAACAACGTCACTAAATTATTAGAGAAAGTGGTGGAACGTAAGCTGCTTGCTTCACCGTCAGACTAAAGTAGTGGATCTAAACATGTCAAGTTAGTCCTGAAGATGGCACTAGAAGAAAGGTCATAGGGTCATTCAAATCTGAGGGGTTCGTCCTCTGGGGAGCAGGACTCACTGACATGTTTTTCACATCAATCTAATGAATATATGTCAATTTAAAACAACCTGTACAGCAGTCGATCTCATCCACACGTCAACAGTTTTGTGACTCTGGCACAAGATGATAACATCCCCATCTGATTGGCTCAGCTGTGTGTTTTAACCAGGGAAACAGCCGTCAGTAGGTGTGTTTCCATGTTTTATTTGCGCATGAAAGAGTGGAAATGCTGCAAACTCTAAATATCACAAACGTTCTTCCTCTTGGCTGAGGTAGTTCGTGTATCCAGAAAACAAAGTGCAGCAGAAACAGACTTAACGAATAAGTCATGATGTACATGAAGCATGTGACTCCAACATCCACAAAAGTTTCAGCTCCACTGAAGAGACATCAGAAAACATCAGGTGTGTGTGGAGCGATGAGGAGGCTGTAACCTTCCTCACATGAACACATGAAACTAACAGAAAGCTCGTATCTCCATCATGTTCTCCACATGGTTTTCCATCATTGGAGCTCTTTGAATGACGTCACCTCGTTGTTCCTCTTCTTCTTCTGTGGTGGTTTAATGGCACCTGATTGGAGAATTAGCTCCACCTGCTGTTTATCTCCATGAAACAAACTCCTAACATTCACACAGCAGCGGTGGATGGAAACACGTATTCAGTCGCATTTTTCTCTGCCAATTTTCTGCAAAATCTGCAAAATTTGCGCTGCATTTGGATGGAAACCAAATGACCTATTTTTATTGCTGAGATGTGGGTAGTGATCCGGTGATTTTATGTGTGTGAGAGCCTCTCTTGTCCGTCAGCCTGACGCTGTGTGGTTTGTGTGTTTTGGAGACGTTACAACAGAGGAAGTTGGTGGAGTTTCGTGTCATTCATCAACTGGATCTGCAGGCTGAACTCATCTCTGACGCACAGAAACCTCCCTTCATACAATAACAGCTGATAGCAGCGCTTATCGACATGCTCACCAAAAACAAGATCATTGAAAACAGAACATGAAACTTCACATTTTTGACTTTTTGGAGGAGGAGGTCTAACACTAAAGAGCTAAATATAAACTAAAGATCATGTAGATGTCACATGACTGCTGACCTTTCCAAAGAACAAGTTTATATATTGATTTCCTCCCTTCCAGGCGACTATTGGTTTTAGCTCAGTTTCAGTGCTCCACAAATTCAGCACTTTTACTAGAGACTTGAAACATGCTGCAGATAACCAATTAATTTAAGGTTCAATTAAGATTTAAGATTTCAGTCATGGTTGGTTGGTTACTGAAGTGTGTTTTATTACTACAGCTCACACGACATGTATCAACCACTCTGGACAGCGAACGCACCTTTAGCAGCTACTCTGTCAGAAAAACGAGAAGAACAAACAAACCGACGGCTGCCTCATGATGTTTTAATAAAAAGGACTACAGGAAATAGTCAACAGTGTTGCCTGACATGGCAATACTGAAGTAATGATTCCAGTGTTACAGTGAGAGCAGCTGGAGGAGTTTCCTGTTCTCAGACAGAGCCACGTGCCTTCCACCTGCATCTTATTAATAGATTAATAGACCCTTGAACGTAGCACGCCATCAGGATAAAGTGGAAGCGATTCCTGTGACATCTCCTCCAGCAGCGAACGGAAATGTGCTTCCAGGGAAGCCAGAGGCAGAAGGCTGAACTGATCTCAGGTTTCTGTTGCTAGCAGGGACGAGACGAGGAGGCCGAGCTGGCATTTTCTTTCCCCTCTCTGTTTCCTCTCCAGGATCCTGAAGAGAAGCAGAGGGGAAACATCTGCTCGTCCCCGAGAAGCCAAAAGAACCAACCTGATGAGTCTTTTCCAGTCTCAGTGACAGCCTGATTTTACCGCCACGATTCAACAGCCACATTCACGTTTACATCAGCTTCTTTGTTTTACAGATATTTATAGACCAGTTATAGGCAGTTTTGGTGAGTTTTTTTTTTGTTTCTGTTAAGTTTGAAGTGTGTTTTACGATCTGCAAAGTAAAATTAGTGTTATACGGCTGTTTCTGGTTGGGGGGCAACGCGTTTTGGTCTGAGATGAGATGCCGATCTAGTGGCAGCGAATAACCTTTAAAAAAGTGCTATAAAAATGAACAACAACCTTCAACAGACAAAACGTCAGGGTCATTTTCACACTTATTAAATGGTGCAGTGAGCTGCATCATTCTCTGAAGCTTTAGCAAAATCTGATCCATGAGAGCAGGAATGTTTGCCTGACAGATGGACGGACAGAAGGACTGAGACCGACTAGAAGTCCGTCAGTCGACTCATTTCCAGCAAAACTGTCCAAAGAACTGATTAAATCTAAAATATAAGCATAATGAAAGCCAGATGAGGTGCAGAGTCTTTTCTTGCCATGTAAAACACAGATATTCTAATTTCTGCAGTGAACCGTAACATCTCGCTCCGACAGAGAACGTTCTGCATGACCCAGCAGCCTGAATCAGATTCATTCTGGGTCTGTTTGTGTTTCACATTTCTACATTTTAATCATTTAGTTGAGAAAACTTTCCAGAGAAACTCCACGCTAAGTCAACAGCGAAGAACACTTCACCTAGAACATTTTATAATGAATCACAGGTCAAAGGTCACAGTATGATGATGATGGAGGAGGAGGTAAGAAGATCCAGGGAGAGATTTTTTAACAGAACATGTTGCATGATACTGTCTCACTCCTCCTCCTCCACCTGTCGGATCTTATTTATCGCTTTTATTGTGAAAGAGCTCAACAGGACTAAGATGGTGCAATAAAGTAATTTTTTATTCATTTTGTAACGTTGATCAAATGGAGATCAGAGCGGAGCAGTGATGTAATGCGACAGATTCACTTTCTTTTTGGTGAAACTGCTGATTTCATCTGGTTTGTGTTTTATGAATCAAACAGTGATGGATGACGCAGTAATCCAGCTCCACTTTCTTCTCCACGACGTCAGTGTTTCCTCTGACAGCAGAGCGGTGGAGGTGGAGGGCAGGACTGTAAAGATAAACTTCTTGAGGTAAAAAATGACGCATTAATCTCTGCAGAACTCTTTACTGTAACAAGATGCAGACCTGTGCAGGGGAAGAGAGGGGTGCCGATAGACTGGCCAAATGATTGTGCAGAGATGAAAGATTTGTAATATCTCACTGCTGCAAAAGATCTGCAGAACTCAAAAGGAAAAGATGGTCAAATACCCTGAGATTCAGTGACTCCCAGAAGTGTAGAAATGAAAACAAACTTACAGTATATATAAAAACTGAAATTGTGCCAACAAATGAAGCTAGTCTCTGACTTCAACAAAGAGAGCGCGTCCTGATGACTTTGAATGTTAATCTTCGATTCATTACAAAGCAAGAAGAAAGTTCTGTTAACTCGTGCTCTTTATTTGGGGAACGCAGGAAAACCAACTCTGTGTTTACTTTATCCTTTGCACTGTAAAATCTCATAAGTCAAATTAAATACACTTTTATTTTTATTTATTATTAACTCAGTAATTAGATACGTTTGTCAGTTTCAAGTTGAAGTTCTTTCATTTTCACTTTCAGAACTTATCATCAGTTCATTTGACTAAATGTCGGATGCGGATCGTTTACTCAACTCATCAAACGAAGTTGTTTAGAAACAATTCTCCCAGCATGCAATGCATTCAGGTTAAAATTCTCCAGAAATCCTTCTTTATTTCGGATATGAAAAAAGTTACATGATGGGGGCCATTATGTGTCTCTTAATACACGATGTGTCTCACATGTTACATGGTCTTCTGTCTGATAAAAATATTAATACAGTACAAACACCATGATGAAGATCGGTCTGCGCTTCAGACACTCCCTGCACTCCTACTGTGTAAAACACTGGAGTTACAGGTGTCACACCTGCACTCTTTCCACCAGATCAGCTCTGGTTCTTGAACCAGTTCCGTTCAGCCTAAACTTGAGAATTACATTAAATTGCCAACTCAAAATGTTATTCGTTTGTTGCCCTGAAAGTTCAAGTTTTCTCAATGTTTTTTGTTTTACAGTGTGGGAGCAGGAAGTATCTTCACTGAGGCAGGGGCCAAGTGGGACCAGGAGTTAAAACAACGTACAGTAGAGGCCCACCAACTGTTCTGCACAAAGCTCTTCTTTAAATACTGTATCTATTTATTACAATGAGATTTGCTCCAAGTCTTCAGTTTGCTCTTGTTGATGAAATCATCCTGGTTGGCACCAGAAAGACGTCAGAAACAGACACGATTCTGAGGAGCTTAAAAGACCCAGTTTCCACCAAAATACCAACAACTCGCTTTGCGCTGCCTCATTTGAATGAACCTTCCACCTGTTTGTGCTTCTGATCACACCTGCACCAAAACACCACACAGACACACAGCAGAGAGAACTTCAAGCTCAGGAAAATATTAAACTGTCAGAGTGTTGCTCGTTGCACCGCCATGAAAACAGGGCCCTGTATTTCTTTAAATCCCCCAATCTGTTTTAGGTTCAGGACCTCCGTCCAGATGTGAATCATTCAGGGTCACAAACCCTGCTTCGACCTTCTCTGTTTCCAACATCTGCAGACGAATGAGTCTTTGTTTCCTGCCGAGCTGATATCAGAGCAGAACATACTGTACATTCTTGAACGGTTGCATAGAAAACTGGCATTAGCCGAGGGTGCAGCGTTACAGATAAGCGCTCTAAAGAGGGAAATACAACACAATGAGACCAACAGGAGCCAAGCAACGAGAGAGAGAGTCGGGTCTGAGGTTCAAGGTCCTGGTTTATCAGAGACCTCAGAATCAAGAGTTAAAGTTAGAAACTGGAGCTAAAAAAAGATTTGAGAATTAATTATAAGGAGAAGTTTGTAAAATACAGACCCAGACCGCTGAAGTTGATTACTAATATTATTGTGTTTTTTGGTTTCATCCAAGTTCAGATGCATTACACCACCCACTGACCCCCACCCCCACCATCTATCTTCTGCTAACAAGTCTGTTGATGGCCTGGATGTGGTGGCCTGGTCTGCTCTTGGTGCCCAAAGAAATTCACGGATTAACAAAAAAATCCACAAACCTTAGTCCAAAATTAACAAATAATTAACAATCACTGATTGATTGCCAATAACCCAATATGATCAGATTATCTGACATCAACTTCTCAAAGTGGAGAAGAAGAAGAAGACAAGTTACACAACATCATCAACAGCTCAACATCACGTTATCTACAGTAGATAGAGCATCACCATAACGTTACATTCCCTCACAGCACAGTGAAGCTTTTGTCAGGATGAAATAACGGCGTCAGTTCAGATCAGCCCAAACAGTTTCTGCTGATTAGCGTCACGTTCACAGAGTTTTTCCAGCCTCGTTAGCCGCCCACCTTCTCAGAACGTGACTTCACAGCTGTTTGCAGAGAAGCGACAGCTGGAGGAGCCTCTGCCAGGTGTTCAAAGGTACAGACACACAGAAAACACACCGCCAGGAGAGCTCACACTGGATTATATAATGTAAAACACATATTTAGAAAGCTACCAGTGGACGACCACAGCAGACTGATCAGGATCTTTTAAACGTTCATACATACACTTTGCTCCAACACAGAATGAAGTTGGAAATGTAAAACTGAAATAGGAACATTCCTACGCTGTATATGGGAATGTAGTTTGGTCAGACCACTTTGGATCCAGGTATTAGACATTTTAAGGAGTCGGTTTGGTTCAGAAATCCCTTTAAGTCCAAAGTTATGTTTGCTGGGGGATTGGTCCCAAATACCAAACATATCCAAGTGTGCATTTTCTGTTATTCTTGTGGGTGTAATAACAGTCTGTTTAGTTCTTATTAGACACTGGAAGAAAACAAAGGCTCCAGAACTTTCAAAAACTAATAATAAAATAAAAATTACAATCTTCTCTTCAACTGTAGTCGATATAATCGTCAGTCGGCACAAACCTGATAGACACCACACCCCAAATGAACATTCTCCGAGTGCAGCCAAAAGCCCCTCACTTATAGTAAAGGGAATTATTAGTCTATAAAATAAATCTTACCTTAATACATTTAAGAGCAGAATAAAACTATAAAATATTAAACTAATATTAAATATGAATTTAAGCACACTGTTTGTCAGTGTTGGAATAGTCGTCTGTCCCACAGGAGCTCAGCAGGACAGACAGACAGACAGACAGCCTCACCTTGAGAACAGGAGTCCTCACATATAATAAGCTCAACAGCATCCCATAATGACTCTGACCTCCATGTCAGCCGTCATCTCATCCGAGTGGGCGTCACAGCTCTCAGATGGCAGAGATTCATTCTGGAGTGAAGCTGCTTCACTCATTTTCAGATTTCATGTTAAAACTTTCAGCCTTAATTTAACTCTGAGTGTAAATGAAAGTAAATTACACCTCTCACTGAATCAATAACAAACAAGTGTGCTCAGACTCGGGGGGGGTGGGCACTGTGGAGCGAAAGAACAGCTGTTCAAATCCACACTGCTGCTGCTCTCTGCAGCCTCGAACGCCAATTAGCAATCTCTGAACCCATTGGCTATCGTCTGATAATGATTTGAATGCGGATACATTTTAAAAAAACCTGATAAATAGCTAATCTATTGCATTCTGAGATTGATAAAAAGCTAAAGTGCTGTCAGACGATAGCCGATGGGTTCTGAGATTTCATTTCAGCCAATGCGTTCCACCTCTTTTGCTCTCCAACTGGACTGTTTACCTGCATGCAACCAAAGCCCGCTCAAACGTGATTGGTCAACACTACTCAGACTACAAATGGAAACCAGAACGCCTCCGATACCAAAGTCTTGTCCCTTGATTCCCCCAGATTCTTCCTTCATATGCAGATATCTGTTTGTAGAGATCAGACACATGATGATACAGCAGCAACATTTGCAGCCATGTGTACCAGAATCCCCTGTTCCACATGAACATACAAACAAAAGCACCTTTCTCAGACTTCCTCCTCCTCAGTGACTAAACTATTGTCTCAGACACACCAACACTTACACCATGTCAGAGAGAAGGTCAGTTCTGAGTGGCCAGAAGATGTGCATCACTGTATTTTCAGATAAGCGCATAAATCAGATGTAGCATCATCACAGTTCTGAATTTATACACATAAAAAAATTTAAATGAATGAATGATAAACCTAAAACAAAAAAAATGGATTTAGACATAAAATTCAATCTTGCTACTGCAGAAGAAGAAGAAGTAAAAGCAGTGCAAATGAATTTCTCCTTCTGTGATCAAATTTACACAAAACACAACAAGACAAAATGTTGGAAATGCTCTGACCGTGGAAGGTTCGATTCCACATCCTCTTGGTGACGACTTTGCCCGGTGGCCGACCTCCGGACATCGACATGGTCTCATTCAGAGCGTGAGTGTAGAGCATCAAACCGTCGTAGAAACCTCCCGCTATGATGTTCATCTGGAGAAAGAAAAACACAACGAAATCCGTTTTATTGTCATTCTCTTTTCTCACTTCAGCCTATTTAAGTTTCTATTATACGGCTTATAACTTTCTGTCTTCTCCAACTTTCCCTGTGAACAATCATTTTAAATGTCGAAACAGCTCGACACGAGTACGTTCAGCCTATGTCTGAAAACGGCATTATTGTAAGTCAGAGTAGATGACTGTCCATCTGTGTGAAATCCAGGTATAGAGATGAGTTTAATTTACAGTACAGTGAAAAGAGCTGACTGCTGCGGAGGGAACAGGTCTATTTGTGCTGCCGACTCTAAAACACACATTGATCGCATTTTAATTGCATTTGAAACAGGCACCATTATCAGCTGATGTCACCAACCAGCCCACTCCAAACACAGTGTAATGGCCATCTCTCCATCACTTAGAGTAAAATCAATGCATGATTACCCATAATCCTCTCTGCTACTAGCTGTGTGTAATGATGGTGATCTGGGTGTTTAAGCAGATCACGCTGCTGAACTGTTCAGTTCAGATAAACTGCAGGAAGTGAGCAGACAGCGAGTCCAACAGCCGGAACAAACACACAAGCTTCACATTATGATCCCAGCAAGTCACATCAAATACACTACATGGCCAAAAGTATGTGGACAGCCCAACATTCCCTCCATATGTGATAGCTGAACATGATCATTAATGTGCTGCTAAAACAGCCCCCATTCTTCTGGTTTCAGTCTTTCCTCCAGGTGTATGAACCTGTTGGCGTTCCAGTTCATCCTAAAGGTGTCGGATGGGGTCGAGGTCAGGGCTCTGTGCAGGCCAGTTAGGTTCTTCCACACCAAACTGGTAAAACCATTTCTTTATGGAGCTGGCGTTGTGCACACAGGCATCGTCATTTTGAAACAGGAAAGAACCACAAAGTTGGAACTAACACACAATTGCTGAAGCATTTAGATTTCCCTTCACTGGAACTAAAGTGGCCTCGAACAAACCAGGACAAACAGATCCAGACAGAAAGTACTCTGATGGATGTGGACTGGGATGTCCACACGTACCAACAACTTGTTCTGTCCCGTCTCATTTGAATGAAACTCCCGCTCCTCCAAGCTTTGCACCGAGTGTACCTCACTGAGTACGAAATGACCAGACGGACGAGCAAGACGAATGTGGAGGTCAGGAAAATATCAAACTGTCAGAATGCTGCTGGTCACAAAAACAGAGCCACAAGACCACATTTACACTTAGTCACCTCTTCGGTGGATCATATAGGTATTCAATATCAAAAAAGCTAAATGTAAATGTGATTCATTCATGTGTCAGCTCGCTAGCCGTTAATGCCAACTGTTATTGTTGTAGCTTAAAGTGGCAGTAGACAAGTTTTTTGCTTTAACTTATCATTATGAAGTAAATGTTTATGAAGTAGATGCTGTAGATTAATGACACTATCGGTGTTTAGATTGGTTCCCTACAGCCTCGCTTTCACTGTGCAGTCTGCCACCGGGTACGATCTCCCAGGAAAATGAAGTCTCAATTTACAGCACAAAGGAAGTGCGTCAACCATTGTGCAACCAAAACAGGAAGAGGACAGATCTTTTGTTTTCCCCCGGTCGCTATCGGTAGCTATCCCCAAGTAGCGGAAATGGCTGACGGTGGAACAACTGGAGCCCCGTTGACGGAGGAGGCAAAGAAGGCGAAGAGGGAAAGTGATAAAAACCGAGGTAAAACAAGAGTGAACCTCGGACGGGCGTTCACTCGATGGAGAGAGCTCCGGGACGTGAGAGGGTCAGTTAGCGTTCTTTGTGCTCAATCAGTGAGTAACTAAACCTGCCTACTTGTTAATACTACCAGGTGTTTCACTCTGCCTTTGTCTGGATGCAAGACACTTAAAATGACAAGTGTAAAAAGGGTCTAAGTAAACTTGAATTAGAAATGGCTGATTGCAGACAGTTAGCAACCTTGTGGCCTCACCAGTGGGTCTATTGTAACGAAATTCTCTTCAACAGCTAAGAATAAGTCAAACCCAAATAACTTTACATTCAATTCTTACCAAAATATCAGGATTTCCAAAAAAATACCTGAAAATATCTGATGTCTTGCTGCTACTACACAAAATAGCATCTTTGGTTTGAGTGTTTCACTCAATATAAGCATGAAACAACATCAGTGAAGCCATGGAAAAACACAGAGTGTATCTGACATTTCTGTAGTGTGGAATCCATTCGTTTGTTTTCTGTGAACATTTAATGGATTTAAAGAGTTAAACCACAGAGTTAATGACTGAACCAATTATTCCACCAGAGTTAGCTGATTATTCCCACAAACCATCAGCTTTCCTCTCAACACCCTGAAGGTTAGATCTGACCCTGTGACCTGTGTCAAGTGGTGGGCCTTCAGTTAAAAAAAATAACAGGCCGATGACACAAACGTAGTATTTAAATCAACATCCGACGGCCGGGAGCTGTGAGAAAACAGCGTGATGCCCGGGTTAATGGGTAAAAAATAAAAGGCTGGAAGAAGTCATGTTGGTGCTCCAACATTTTTCTAAAAAAGAAAAGTTAAAAATAACGAGAGAACTTATGTCAGGGTGAGCAAAAGCATCTGGTGATCATTACACATGCCTGGACAGGTCAAAGGTCATGTATAGTTTAGAAAAGTACAAAACAGACGTGACTGTCATGTGACTTGGTTGTGTTGTGTTTGATGCCATCTGTTTCCTAATGGTCCTTGTTTCCTTTGATGCATCCTGCTTCTCCACAGAGATCATCTCATTATATCTTAGTGTGTGTGTGTGTGTGTGTTAACTACATTAGTGTCCCTCAGCTGTGTGTCTGCTGCTGATGAACTGTTACCTGCTGATTAGCTGCCAGACAACCTGCCTACTTAACACAGACACACACACACACACACACACACACACACACACACACACACACACACAGATATGGTGCCTGATAAGGGACAAACTGGAGTCCCGTAATACATCTGAGCAGATTAACTCATTAAGGAAAGTGATGGGTAACCCATACCTAACAGCTGGTAGCTGATTGTTGTAAAGGAACAGTCCAAAAATTTGTGGAAGATGGATATCAGTTTAATCTCTGTGCATCCAGTAAATAGACAGATTCAGGATGTGTTTAGCTTAGCTTAGCACAAAGACTAGAAGCAGGGGGAAACAGCTAGCCTCAGAAGCAGAAATAGTGTTCTAGCCCTTTGATTCATTAAAGAATAACCTACCAGGCAAAGAAAAAAAAAAGCAGTGTTTCACTTCCTTTTTTGGTTTGAAAGTTTCAAATCAATGACATCACGGTGTACTGACACACCCTGGAGTTCACTTCTACATCACTGGAGCAAAATGAGGAGCTAAAAATTCAGCAAAATTCTCAACTAACTGTTAACTTGCTCTTTAAGTTGCTGTCACGATAAAAGCCTACCAGTTAAGGGAAACTGCTGGAAGGCTTTTAATGTGAAACGTCTTACTAAAATATCAATATACTTATAAAACCCAACACCGTCTCCTACAAAATATGCTTATATACTACTCATTTGTTTTGAAGCTACTGAAGAAAAGACGGAAAGATGGAGCAGTTGGGCGTGATGTATAAAACTACGCACAAAGGCAGAAATACGCATACATAAGATAAGGGGGTTATGTACCGAACATAGTCGGGAGCAGTAACACCCTGGAGTCAGAGTCAAGAAAAGTCCGACACATAACCCATCGTAAAACAGTGAACTGTCGTTTTTACACTTTGGTTTTTGTACGGATTAAAAACCGACATATAACGTGTAAATCTTTAGAGGCACTGGTAGGTGGATTGTGTTACCTTTAGAGACAGAGCCAGGCTCTTTGTGCTAAGCTAAGCTAACCGGCCGCTGGCTGCAGCTTCATGTTTACTGTACAGACATGAGAGTGCAATCAATGTGAACATTAAACTTTCCACCAGAAAGTGAATAAGCATATTTCCCAAATAAATCCACTGCGTAGACAGCAAAAAACCCACATACATCAGCTAACAACCCAAATAAACAGTGTTTTATTATTAGATTATTAGATTAGATCCATCACCTTATTGTTCATGTCCACCTTATAACATCCTAACATCACTTTAGAAAACCATGTGTATGTTGGTCTACTATTGTTTGTTTTTTCCATCTCATGTTAAGGAAACAAATATCCACAGTATCAGGATACACTGTAAATTATAGAGGTGGGGTTTTTACTGTAAGGCCTTTGGGGTTTCTTACCTCTCCTGCACGATCCCTGCTATGTTTTGTATTTAATCACCTCCTTCGTGCTGATAAACTAAACTAAAAAACTAAAACAGTGTATCTAGTTATCTGTTTCATTACCCCACACACACACACACACACACACACACACACACACTTCACACACTGTTAAATTGGCAAAATTAGATTTTCTGCATTTGCTGATTTGTTTGATTAACCCGGCTTACAGAGAAAACATCTGTTCTGCTCATGTGTCACAAAAACAAAATTGACAGTTTGTTTTTGTTGCAGGCTGGTGCTTCAATTTATTGAGTTTGTGTCGTTTCATTTCAGTATTCCTGCTTTCATGAAACAAAAGCTCAAAAGAGTTAAAGGATACGTCTGTTGATATTCTAGATTTTTCTTCATGTCAACAAATCCCACATGCAGTGAAAGTATCTACTAACAACTATTTTGTGTGTATCAAAGACATGTTCCTTCATCACCATCAACACACACACACACACACAGGAGTTTTTTACACACCGTCCTGCTGCCCCAAATACTCACTAGAGCAGCACATGTGGATTCATCCGCCGTGGAAAATAGTCCCCAACAAATGCACTATTTGTTTGATAAAAACTACAGTGAGCGGCTGTTTGAGGAAATTACTGAGCCTTTTTTTTTAACATGAAACTATATATTTGTGGTGTTTTTAAAGATTTACATCTTAAAGCCAGAGAAGTCAGAAAGTACTGAGAGACGGACCATCACTGGATTTGTTGACGGTAACAAAAATATATAATATAAAGTGGAAGGAAGCGGAGAGTCACTTTGGTCCAGAGCCAGCTTTCTCCAAAACTACATGTCAGATATCCCTTAAATTTACTGCATATATTCCTGGTTCCCACAGGATGGACCCTAAATATTTTGGTGAACCCCCGACCTGTCCTCTAGGGCCACCATCAGGACAAAATGTTCACTTCACTTCTATTTATTGTTCTTAATTTCCATCGGTTTGTCTACCAAATCTAACCAAAACCGCATACAAGATCTGAACAAAACAAGATTCCATTCTGACTGTTTAAGTTTTCAGCCTTAAGTATTTCTAACAGGGCCAAAAGGTAATTGTACTGCAGCGATTCTCAACCAGGAGTACTTGTACCTCGAGGGGTACTTCTGCAGTCACCAGGGGGTACGTGGAAAACTGTGAAGCTAAGCTAATTTGAATATATATTGATGATATATATTCACATATTTGTGTTTAGGAGAAAAACACACAGGTAAGATTAGAAATGTGTGTGCTGCTGATCTTTATAGTTATTGGTACTCTGGTGGTCTGACTGCACAGGACCTGCCTCAGTTTCCACCAACCTGAGTCAGCTGGAAGGTGATGAAGACTGCAGAAAGACAAACAGCTCAAAGTAAAGATGCTGTAAATCGCTGAAACAACCAGTTTCTGTCAGTTTCTGCAAACTCCAAAACTACTAAAAAATACCACTGAACACACCATAAAGCCGTCCCTTCTGTCAGAGGGGTCTGATAAAGGGGCACTTCTGATAGGGCTGTGGGGCTACGTCGCACAAAAAAGAACAGGAAGCGGAACCACTGGTGTACTGTTTGCACCCGCACATCCCAATATGATATATCAGGTGTGTTGGCAAAAAGGTATATGGACGTGCCTGATGAAGACGTTGTAGCTGTGCTCAATAAATGTGTTTGTGATAGCATCTACTCAGTGTGCAGCTGCCTCTCAAACAGATAAACCCTGTATGTTTAAAGTTCCCTGCACTCAGAGACATGTTTGTCTTCTTGTTCCTCCAGCTGGATGTTTGAGCTTCACTGTGCAGAGTTTGACACCAGAAGGATGTTTTCACGTTCATCTACTAAAAGTAGAAAGTTTCTATGAGCTCATTGAAAATCTGATTTTAAGGGGCGGGGCCTACGAGCATGATTTGTACACTGAGAATAGACTTCACAGTGAAGCAGGAGACGTTTTGTGTCCAGCAGGAAAACTTTAGAAATGAACGAAATGTGCATATTCACAGATTCTGGCATTTTTAATGAGCTAGAAGGAGAAGATGCCATTTAAAGGATTTTAATGTGGAAATTATACTTTTTTTGTGGAAAAAACATATCAGACACACCTTATTGTTCCAAGCAGACTATCTGTATATATGTTTTGATATATGTCTGGAGGGGATCTTTAAGGTATCCTCCACCATGTCTTGTATTTTGACCTTACCACAATAAAATGTACAAAACCTCAAAGGGAACACAACAGTGAATCAAGTCGTCTCACCTGTGAGCGGCTGTTATTGTTTTACAGCTTGTCATCTTCGTGCCACATGATAACATCAGCAGCAGTTAGCGGAGCTGTGTCGAGCTGATCTGGGATTTGAAGTGTGAGAGCTGTGTTGTGTTTCTTCTTGCTTTTCTTTTTCTTTCCACCTCTGCCTCTGTGTGTGTGTGTGTGTGTGTGTGTGTGTGTGTGTGTGTGTGTGTGCACGCGTCATGTGCGGCAGGATAAGATCAGCGGACTGAATTAGCTTCTCTAAGCTGCACTGACAGCTCTGACGACGCTAATTACACACATTTGCATAATAATGTGTCTTTTTTTCATCTCTACATTGTTGATATTTTCCAGTGTTGCGACTGTCAGGTTCATTATGTCTAACAACCTAATGTCCTCTTTTTCTATTAGATCGTATTTGTTTTTTTTTGTAAACCACCAGCATTGAGGCCTGAAAATGGTGATGTTTGTCCATCTAACACCTCCATCAGATTTAATTTGATTTTCACGGTTTCCAGAGGATGAACCCTGTTGGATTCGGTAAACTCATGACTCTTCCTCCAGTCATGTAATCACCTGCGTTACTAACAAAACAAGCAAGCCTTCCCTGCTTGACTTTGTTCTATGTTTTCTTTTATTCCCGGATTACCGAATATTCCAACAAGTCATTTTAAGCGTCAGAACGCACTTTGATGTTATTTTTCTGAGAGAGAAATAAAACAGTTTTTAAAAGCAGGTCCTGTTTTTACAATTTTCGTGGAAGGTACACAGATATTGATATTTTTTAGGGGAAAAGAAAAGGCTTTATGAGGGGTGGAAGCTACAAAAATTAACTGATAAAAATGGAGGTGATAAATTGACTAACTGATCGAGTTTTTGACTTTATCGGTTGGTTGGTGGGCGTGGTTTTTGATTTACATTTTGGGTGGAAGTAACAACAATTGCTTGTTGTATGTACGATAAATGTTAATTGGCTAATTGTGAACGATGAATGGCAGACAGTATCAGAGAGATACTTGTTTCACATAAAATGTCAATCAAGTTTATCAAATCAAATAACAATTTATAATTTTTTTTTGTTACTCCCATCCTTGAGGCCACTTTCCTTAACAACAATTTTGTGTTGTGAACGATGAACGATGAATGTGAGACGAGGAAAATGATGAAACGTGGCTGTTTTCATCAGATCTGCTTTAAATTGATCAAATCACTTGATCACTCCATTTTTCACTTCACATGCGTTTTCATCATCTCCATTTTTATCAATTAAGTTTTGTTCCTTCCACCTCTCATAAGGCTTTTTGTTTTTATTCCACAGAACCTTAATATGTTTTTTATATTCATGCTCATTGTGTCCAAATCACCAGCGCGCACACACACACACACTTCTCACCAGTGAGTCCTCTATGGTGTAGTTGAACATTTTCCTGGCGTCTGTCTTCAGGTTGTTGACGAACTCTCTGTACTCGCCGTTCTGAGGCTCTCGATACGTCAGGATCTTCACACTCTGAAAACAGGAAGAGAACGACTTTAAAATAACCTTTTGCTTTCCTGATGAACACGGAGCAGCGAGTAGACTTCCATTCAGGACATGTAAACATGTTGTTCCCCATGAGAGGGAAATGAAATGGGTAGAAAATGTGTTTTCTGATGTTGTTTGATTGCATTTGGAAGGGAAAGAGGAAGAGGAGGAGTTGTTGCTCTGTGCTGTGTTTACACCTGGTATCATCATCATTATTAACATTATTGACCAGCGAAAAGTGCCAATGTACTGACGGAGGCATGAACAAGAAGTCATCTAAATTTGTCAGTTTGTCTGTGAGCAAGGGCTGAGGTAGAGATGCAGGCACAGAAGAAAAGACAAGGAGAAACACAGCTACTGTTAAACATGATGAAAGACCTGGAGATCAACAGGTTTCTGGATATGAGCAAATATCACAACGCCGAACAAGGCTGCATGCAAACGGGAATATTAGTGGAATATTCATCTTCATTGGCCATGTAAACAGGAAAATGGGCAAAAAAACGGATTTTGTGTGTGTAAACGTAGTTTTTGATTATTGTTTAGAGTAAAAAAAGCAAGAAAGAATGGAAACTGATGACAGACATATAGCAGAGTCCAGAAACACAAAGGGATTCAATTTAATTTCCAGTGACATGAAACACAGCAGTGAACCAGCATTATGTTAACAGAGTTTTTAAAAATCATTTCTTGAGTCATAAAACCGTCAATGATTAATTTCAATTCTTTAACCTGCACCAACACTAACACGTGTATCATTTGGTTCAGTGTCAGTGAACTGATTCTTTAAAGTAAATGAATTCAGAAACCTTTGAAAACAAGCAGCTTCATCTTTCTGTCAGCTGTGATTTTAAATATTTACTGAATAATTTAAACGAGCACGTTCTCTCCAGAATGAAAATATGTGTCTCTGGAATTAATCAATCAGCCGTCTTTATCTGAACTCAAACTGAGTGAATTCCTTTGCTGAGAGAAAGCGGCTGAATGTCGCTTCACTCTGTCAACCTGTTGTCTCTCTAAACACACACACGTTGTTTGAGTTCAGCCCGATTGTTGTCTGTTGTGTTGGTGACCAGTCATCCACATCACAGCCCGGCTCGTCCTGCATCTTATGTCATCTTTATTTACCAGACAGCTCCTCCCTGCTCTCTTTCTCTTTGTTTTGCATGTTTTGTTGCGTCTTATGTCACTCCATCTCCTTCTCATTCCTCATGACTCGTATTGCATTAATAACATAATTCTGTGTCCGCCACCTCTCTCAGTTTCCCGTGCGCTCTCAGGCTCCAGCCACACTAACACGTCTTCATTTTAAACCGAAAACGATCTCCAGACACACGACCGTTTTATCAGCAGTTCAGATATAATCTCCGTCCATAATACATGCCTGGAAACGCATATCACATGACAATTCACGTGCGCAGTGACCGCAACCCCCTCCCCCTTAAACAACTAATGGACGGTTTGCAATGACATCTCAGTAGGAAACCTCCCCAAAGGAGCCCCATGTCATTCCTGTTGAAATTGCATGATTTAATTTTTTTTTGCATGAACTTTGCAGGTTTATATTGTTCTTTATATTTATATATAGATTATTATTATCATATATTATCATCATATTATTATCATATTATTATAAATATAGATTATTTCTAACATATTGGTGATGAATGCTGGTTGGAGGGGCCCCCTGGGAATTTTTGCCTAGGGCCCCAACGGACTCTAGAATTGCCACTGGCCCCGACTACAAGCACATCCAGTCTTTGGCTACAAGAAAATAAAGCATGTTTAAACCAAGACTCATCTCTGAACTGCTGGACTCTGCGTTCGAGGGCTTTACTCTCAATTTGTCTGAGACAAAATGCAAATCGTGGAAAAAGTCTTCTACAGTAATCTGCACCAGCCCTCGGTTGTTCAGAGCCTAGAGATTCTGATGGCACCTCTTTCACTGGCACAAGACTATCTGCAAGTAGGTGCATCGTTTTTTATCCGTCCACTGGGAAAATAATGACCGGTCCACCTTAAAATCATTGGTTTTTGTTTTGGGGGGAATCTTTATAAAATCAAAAGCCTTTGAGCCATTGTACATTTTAATGGTGAGTCAGAAACTCATGTAGGTCTGTTTTTCTGCTGTAACTTATTTTAAGAACCACCGCATGACATTTTTCAGTTATCTATAGCTTAATCTATAATTTTGTCACCCTGATTGTCCATACTGTAATTTTACATTACATCTGTTTCCCGTCTGTCCGTCCTGAAGAGGGATCCCTCCTCTGCTGCTTTTCCTGAGCTTTCTTGCATTATTTCCCTGTTAAAAAGGTTTTTTGGGGGGAGTTTTTCCTGATCCGTATCGAGGGTCTGAGGACAGAGGGAGTCGTCTGCTGTAATCTGCTCAATTTGTGATATTGGGCTTTATAAATACAACTGACCTGACATTTCTTAGTTACCTCCATGGTCAGTCTGGAGATTTAGTTTAGTGTTGCCTCAAGAAACGTGTTCATAAAACTCTGTTCTTTGATGGTTCTGAATCTGAATATGTGTTTAAAGTGTTTTCCTGTTTCTTCTGCAGTCTGTCGCTCTACGTGGAGCCGCAGGGAGGTGCAGGAGAAAAGCACGACATCGCTCTTCAACACTTCAGACAAACAGAAGCAGACAATAATTGGTCTGGGGAACCAATGCTGTGTGTGTGTGTGTGTGTGTGTGTGTGTGTGTGTGTGTGTGTGTGTGGAGGGTCAGTAGAGGATAAAGTCAATTTCGAGTACAGAAGAGATGAAGATGGAGATGAGAGAGGAGACACTTCAGAGCAGCTTGGGGAAATCAGGTTCTGCGACTGGCTGATGTCAAACACTCGACCAGGGCAGGTCGGTGTTTAACCCCTCACCCACCTGACAGTGACAGACACAGCAACACCTGGAGCACCTGTGTGTTGGTCAGTCTGGTAAACCTGACCTTTGACCTTCCTGTGGCTTCAGGAAAAGAGAATTACCCACTTCTACTTATGTTAATCGTCTCGGGGGGGGAAATACGTCGAGTAAATGATTGTGGTCATGTGCGTTAAATTAAATGTCAATTTAATGTGAGTGAGATGAAACTGAATAAGATGGAGAACAATGGTGGGATGGATCGTTCCCAAAGGTTTTGATCAAATTCAATCAGTGCTGTCTGAGACATTGTGTGTGTGATTGATGGATTCTTCATTGTGTTCATGATTTCAATACGGAGGGGGGAAATATATATATTTATCTGCTGTTACACAATCAGGGACAACCCAAAATGAGAATTAATAAATTAGAATTTTTAAGTCATAAAAAGAATGGCATGTCTGTCAGGTTGAGCTAAAGTTCTGGAAAAGACCGTTTCAGGCAAACAAAAGGAACGCAGACACTGGAGCTGCAGAACGTTTACTCTCAACAACAACAAATTCTGATAAGACGTTTGTGCAAATCCTGGTTGTGTGTCAGGCAACAAGTTCCCACATTAAGTGACCAAACAGCTCATTTATCAGTGATTATTTTTTGTTTTCCTGTCTGCCACCTCTATATTAAGGTTTAGTTATGTTCAGGTAGACTGGCGACCAGTCCTGGGTGTACCCCGCCTCTCGCCCAATGTCAGCTGGGATTGGCTCCAGCCCCCCGCGACCCTCTAAGAGGATAAGCGGTATAGAAAATGGATGGATGGATATGTTCAGGTAGCTTGGTTAAAGTACGGGAAAGGTCATCGACGTTAAGAGAAACCAAACATTAGGCGTTCTAGGGACTCCCTGAGAGGAACTGCCCACCGAGAACTACATACCTTCAAGGGCTTTTTCTCTGTTTGCATGTCGGGACCAATCACCGTACACTTACGCAGGTGCAACGGTGTTACACCGGCTCCACATTAACCCTGTTCTTGCATCCCTCCACTGGCTTCCTGTAAAATTCAGAATAAACTACAAGATCCTGTTGATCACATACAAAGACACTGCATGGCCTCGCCCCCAGTTACATTTCCGATCTCCTCGTTCCTCCTTCCACTTCTTGACCGCTCCGATCCTCAAATCTCGGCCTTGTATCCCAAAGTGGATCTCTGTAGAGCTGCTTGTCCTTTTTTATTTCATCAGCTCAGTGTGAAAGTCAAAAATGTTTCTGCTAATCTGATAAATGAATAACATGCTAACACCAACATGTAGGCCTATTAAGGAACCAGTGTGACGACAGACAAAATGAAAGTGATCAGGAGAGCAAGACCCCGTAAATACTCATCAGATGAGCTGTTGTCATGTCAGCTACAGGTACAGGTATTAACTAATCAAATCAAGTGGGTATATTCCAACATCGCAGTCTTTTTAGTAGGAAACTCTTCCCATGTCTTTCTAGAAAGGGCTGGGTCAGAAATGATCTCTGTTGCGAGCCTGTAAAGCCCATTTAGTGTGTGATATTGGTCTAAACCTGACTCGACTTGACTGGACTCAGATTTGTGCAGAGGTTTGATGTGTGTTTTGGGAATGGACAGCATACCTGGAAGGCCTCCTTGGCGACGGCGTCGTCCTCATCCCCGCGGGCCCACGGCTGTCCGTGTTTGGAGTTCAGACTGTCTCCGAACACGTCGATGTAGAAGAAGACATACTGCTCGTGAGGAAGATCTGCCTGTCGAAACTGAACCATCAGCTTCCTGAAGACGTCGGGTGAGCAGCAGACGAATATCACTGTTAAAAAGGAGGGACAGGAAGTGGTTTCAGTCAAGGTTCAAGGAGCTGCTGGAGCACATTACTGGTCAGTGAGGAAGTGAAGGAAGTCATATTAATCTTTTAATACAATCGTTTATATTTTGGTGGGACAGACAGAGAGACAGACAGTGTAAGGTGACTGCTAACTGTAACTTTTCCAACATGTGGATTGGCATAAAACATCAGGCGACTGCAGAAAATCTAAATTAACTACGACGAACTGCGCCTCGCCTGGAAAGTGGAGGAGATCAGGCGGCAGCAGCAGGGGGCGCTGTGACAAACAGCAGCAGTCAAGTCAGACAGTTTCCAGCAGGAAGAAAGAATATACAGGAAGTCCCAGAAATATTTACATCCTGTTAGATCCACCTGTAGGCTACCTGTAGTCTGCAGGCCACGTTCCGATAGCTATGGCTGAAATAAACTTTATTATGTTTGTTAACAGATGAAACCGTCACTGCACAACATACAGCAACAATCTAGCGTTAAATATTACAATTACACAGAAAATGAGTGTCCTGGGTCTTACAGTCGGCGGAGAGCAGCTGCAGCGCCTGGCTCTAAAAGCTGCGGCCGCCTCGATCTCGTGACGTCATCGTTGCCTACGTGTGCATGACGTCAGAGCGAGTTGGGATCAAGTCGGACACAAATCTAACTGGCTGCATTGCGCGGTGATCGCCGGTGATCGATTCTGCGTAGGCCTGGCTCATCTCGAACGAGTCTAATTACAACTTTAAAAGAGAGAAATCAACTACAAGTCCCAGAGATCATTGCTATAAGAAACATGTCCTCAGAGAGCTTCAGATGCTGTTAGAGGTTGATAAAGATAAAATGTTCTGAATGAGCTAAAAACAATGTATTTAAAGTTCCGACTCTCAGCTTTAATTTGAGGCTGTATACATCAACATCAGATGAACCACGTGAACTGTGGAGATGGTGAAACAGGATATAAACATGAGCAGGAGACGATCAGACAGGTTGGAAACAAACCTCCAGGTTAGACAAACTTATTGGGAGAGGGCGAGCAGTCAAAACATCCATCACAGTTTACAGAGCCACTTCCTGCTTCACCTTTAACCCATTACTGTTTGGGTGATGCATGATGAAGCAGCATCATCCCAGCTGGATCTGAGTGTACGGAAATATTCCTGTAAATGTGTCTGTTAACTTTTAATATCTCCAACAAATTAAAACTTCACATACATGCCCATCTCCGCCATGATTAACATCCGTTCCTTTTCTCCTCCATGTTTGTCTTTCATCATTACGGCACAGGTTTATGATGTATTGCAAAAAGCTACAGATGTGGTTGTTTATGAATATTAAAAAACTGTTTCCACATGATATATTTGTCTAAAAAGCTTGATCTTCAATAATAAAAGAGTGATGTTGCAGTTCTTTCTGTGGCTGCTTCTCCCTTTTTATGGGATTTTTAAAATCTAACAGTTTGATCTCTGTTTCTTCCATCAACATTTTATTTCTGTCCTCTGCAGGTTTCTTACATTACTCCAGTCTTGGTATTGGTGCAGCTTACTGGGTGTTTACATCTTTTCTTGATGCTTTCTTCATCCTGGGAAGTGTTCCTGATGTCTTGCACTGTTGTTTTTGTCTTCTTTCCTTCTTCTGTTGTCTACCAGGAGCTCACTGGGGCACTCTTGTTTCTTCACGAGCCAAACAGATTCTTCTTCATGGCTAATGGTCTGTATCTCAGATTGATTTATTCTGATCCTTCAGAGCTCTTTTCTTTCTTTCTTTCTTTTCTGCACAGAAACACTGGAGCAGCTCATCATGCAGTTATTTTTACCATGTTATGCATCAAACAAATTCAACACTGATGAAGACACACATGCTGCAAGGTTCAGTGAGACGTCTCTTTACTTCCTTTTAAAACCAAATGTTGGGGGCGGGGCATCAGACAGTCTGTATGAACCAATGAGCTTTCAGCTATGAGGAGAGAGGCAGTTTGATTTGACAGGACAGGCAGAAAGGCAGGGTTGTTTAAAAGAAATATGATTGGTTGGATTTTTTTTAGTTACACCCAGCAGTTCAAGTCCCCATTTATCAAACAGCCCACCATGTAATACTCCGGTTAAATAAATTAACTGCAAATAACCTGCACTGTAATATTGTACATTAGACACACAGTTACACCTGACTCAGGTGTGCTGAGTGTGATCACTGCTCTGATTCTCCTGCTGTCACCTTAGTGAGTGTTTCTTGACGTTTCCTGCTGTTTTTTTTATTTGAGGATAATAAATCAGATAATATTATTGATAAGAAAAATTAAGATTTTTTAATCTTAATTTTGTCTTTACATGTTTGTTTGTGTATAAAGTTTTGTTCTGATTGATTTTACAGAAAATAGTGGCAGATAGATATTTTGTGAGACAGTGAAGGTGTTAATGGACTACAGTGGGGCAATTCTATATTTCCAAATTGTCTCATCGTCACTGTGTTAGATCACAGATACCCGATCTGAACGGCTGAAAGGCTCTACGTGTCGCTATGCACGTATATACAAGCACACAAATGGACGCAGACACTGCAGCCTCAGGTGGAAAACACTGAAGCAAATCCTCTCATCGTCTCAAAGTGTTGGTAACGTGCTTTGTTGTTGCTCATGTTTTATTGCTCATTTCTCTTTACTGTTTTTATGGTCTTATTTTTAAGTTTTACTAGTTTTACGTTGTGACCTTCCTCTGTGAAAGGTGCTATACTAAATAAACTTTCCTTACCTACTTACACAACATCACCAGCATCAGAGGCAGCGCTCTGACTGCATGATCGATGTTTCATTTCACTGCTAATGTAGTGGAATAAAGAACAAAGGCTACCAAAATGTGTCACCCTGCTAAAATGGACTGCTGTGTGAGAACTCTTATATAAAAAGGTGCTGAAAACTGTCGCACATTTGAGTGAAAAATAAAGGAGTTTCCTCTTTTGTACCCTTTCAAAGCAGACAGATCGGCAGCTCACTCTTACAGCAGGACTGAGGGTCATAACAGAGACGAAGACATCAGGAAGCTGCCAAACCCCCCGACCCAGAACAGCAGGACGCTGGTTATCAAAATGTGAATTCTACAGTCAGACTGGTCCAATTAGGAGTCTTAGAACGTCTCTGTTGCTGTTTTCATTTTCTGTTTCCTCTGCTGTGAAATGAGCCCTCGGCATGTTTGTGAATGGGGGGGAGGGGGGGTGGGGGGGGGGGTAATCAATAACATGGTGGAGACGGTGGTGCAGCAGCTGAGGCCACCCAGAGTGACTCAGACGGCTGGAGGCGAGATTAGCTGCCACCTCCACCACCGCTGATCACTGACTCATCTGTCAGAGGGGACATCAATGGGATTTATCACAGAGCAGAGTGTGAGGTGTGAGAGTATGCGTGTGCGTGTGTGTTGGTCTGAAAGGCCTCTCTGAGAGCTGTTCAGTTCTGTAGTTACACTGAGAAAAATCCATTAAGCCTCAGAGTGACGGAGTCTTCAGCAGCTGATATTTTGTATCAAGACTCAGACAGAATCAATATGATATTGATGGAATTGATTGGTAAAAAGACACCGTGAGGCTCTCGGGTTACTCTCACATTTCATGCTGTATTTTTTCTGTTTCACAAACACTTTTTGTGCTTTGACTAAAACAAGTTCTCCTTGTTGTTTAAAATGTAGAAGAACGAGTTTCCACATTTACTGAAGCTTTTGTTGTTTTATTCTGATGCAGCTAAAGTGGAGGTTGATTTCACTGCACTGTTACCTTATAATCATAATGACAAAAATGTATGCAGACTTGGGGACATACTGGTGGCCTAGAGCTTTCCATAACAATAACTATAAACTTTATTTCTAAAACACAATTCATGCAAAAGAAAAATGCAACTTCATGTTTCCTCCTCCTGATTTGTTTAAGTCAGCGTGAACATGAAAAGGACTAAAACCCAACAATGAATCAGAGCTAAAAACTGGTTTACAGATATTTTCTATTGTCTCCAGGTGATGAATCTAAGTGTTGTACCGTGTCTCAATTCAGATACTTCTGTTAGTACCCTTCTATGCAGTACACTGTGTACACTATGTACTTAGTAGTGTGTGAATTTCGACAGGGTATTGTTGCCTCAAATTAAACACGGTTGTTGTGCACTTACAGGAAATGACGATCGCAACATTTGACCACTTCTTCTTCTTTTTAATGGCAGACCGCAGCCGGGCGGAGCATTATCCGGGGTTCGAACAGCTTTTTAAGATTAAAATTCAAGCACTTTCAAGGTACCTAAACCAAAAATTTAAAGGCTCTTGAAGCCTTTATCATCACATCTAAATTGTTACTATAAATGCAATTGTGAAAAATAAAGTTTACAGAATTCCTTTACACTCACAGCAATCAGTGTATACTGTCACTTTGTTTATTTCACCAGCTGTTCATGTTAACTTTGATCATATGTATTGATCAGGATTATTTAAAGCTTCCTAATTTCCACAGTAAGGGATCAACAGGACTCCAGCTGTGAATGACGAGTGAACACAAGAACTTTCCTTTATTATGTTGAAAATCAAGCATTTTTTAAGGAGTTTATTCGAATTAAAGCATAATCCAAACCTTGAAAACATAATAGTTAATATTAAGCATTTTCCAAACTTTCAAGACTTTATACAAACCCTGATTATCACCAGCACCTGACCGCGATTGTCGCCCGCCAAAATATCTGCCGGCTTGTTTGCTCACTCGACTTCAATTCGGTTTTCTTAAAAATGAATAAAATTGAACGTGCTTTTACTTTTAGAGTGGCGTTCACCGTAACAATCACAACCGCCGTCGCCATTTTTCACAGGTTGGTGGTCCCTCCCCTTCCGCTACGTAGCCAAGATGGCGACCATTGAGGTAGAGAAGTGTGCAGCGTTCCACACTCAACTTTCTGACCGTTATGAGAACGACATCCGGGTACTTATAGTACACTGTGTTCTGCCATACTTGTAAGTGTAAGTACGGAGGAACGCTAATTGAGACACAGCTCTGGAGTTGGTGTTAGAAAAGTCTCAGTACCAGAGATGGTTTTACTCAGCTTTCTGTTTCTCGGATGCTGAGTTTCTTGGCTTCCTCCCACATCTGATTCTCTGTGTCAGAGTCTCAGGAAGTCTCCAGAGGCGTGATGACATTCCTCCGGCCTGCCGTTCCTGTCCCACCGCCTCTATTGTTTCAGGCTTTAATAAACTCTGAGCAGGAAGCGGACGGTGAAACCGCAGAAACCACGCAGGGCTAAAAGCTTTCTTCCGATTGATACTGAGCTCAAAGATTCTCCCTGCCGCTGCCGCCGAGAGGACTTTACAGTCTGCTGAAACTGGATCGCTGCATTTTGTGGGTGTGTGTGTGTGTGTGTGTGTGTGTGTGTTTTGGCCTAAAAATACTGATCTAAAAACATTCAGCACTTTCCGACCTCCTGACGTCCTCAGAGACACAGACACCTGGCCTCTCTGTCCACACCAGAGTTCATGTTGTTAAAGGCCCATTTCAGAGATTAAATTGAATAATAAATGAATGATTTTCTGTACAAATGTAACATCACTGTCACCGACGAGGAAGGCCAAAAAGTACAAACTGTACGAACAGACGCACATTACATCACCCGGAGTAACTGAGAGCACCCACAGGGAACTGGACACAACGTCACCGCAGTGAGTTTAACCAGCGAGCCAAACCTCGGTCCATTCCTCTGTTTATCGTCTTGGTGTTGTCCCACAGGTCCCCGTAGGTTCTGACCCTCTCTCCTAAAGATGACATTTTCTTTTCAAGTCAACAGCAAATACATTTTGAAAGAAATGTGACGCCTCCCGGATTCAATTTTTTATCAACACAATGAAATGTTTTAACCCTTTGCACTCAATAGAAATGGCCCTCCAGTGCCTACACTGGTGTTTTTGCTTATTGTGACGTGATTTCCTGGATTATCTTCAAATGCTTCATATCCCTAAAATCTGTACAACCTAAGCTAAAAGGCTGTAAGTCAATAAACCATAATAATTGATAAAAGTATTGAAATTGTGTCATAAATAAATAAATCCAAAATCTGATGTGTTTTTTTATCAGATTTTACTAAATAAACACACAAAACATTTTGATCCAAAACGATTCTGAATGTAGAAACATGAAGAAAATATTTCTGAACTCTCCACAAGTTATTTGAACTCTGCACATTTTTTTTAGTTTTTGAGATGTGCTCAGTTTTATGAGCGTTTTTCATCTGCAATTGAAGTATTTCCCAAGTGCCTACATTGGTGTTTTTGCTTATTGTGATGTCATTTCCTAAATTCTTTTCCTAAAATCTTCAAATGCTTCATATCCCTAAAAGCTAAAAGGCTGGAAGGAACCATAATGGCTGATAAAAGTATTCAAACTGTCATAAATTAAAACTGTGCCACTGTGCGTCACACCACGTTTTGTAACATAACGACGTCATCAACCTGCAACACGAGCGTACACGATGACAAGAAAGAGAGGAGCCCGAGCTTTCAGCTGCTAAAAGAATGAATGAATGCCCCAGCTGTTTCAAACAGGATTATGCAAACAACCAACGTTTTCAGAATATCGAAAAAGTGAAACGAGATGCGTTTATTTATTTAACATTTTACTGAAACAACCATCTCTTCTGAACCTCGACCACATCGTTTAGGAGCCCAACCACACGTGGGACGCAGGACATGAACCCAGGCCTTTTACTTTTAGATTTTATTGATATGCTTTAAATTTGGTTCTTAAAGAATATCAACCAAGATGTGTAGTGAGAGAGACCTTTTACAGTGTGAAAATAAACCTGTCGGTGCACAAACGATGAGACCTCAAACACATCTGACATTTCTTGTTACTTATCAGCGGACACAAATGCTAACGCAGATATATACATCAACCTGGCCCGTGATGGCTGTATAACAGTGTCTGTATGAATGTGATATTTGTGTTATTTGGTGGTCAGGGGGTTGTTACAGCTGATAAACTGATCAACATTATATTTATTAGTATTGCTATTATAGTGTTGCTCTTAGTGTTGTTTCCGTTGGTGTTAACATCAATGCCATTACCATATCTATGCTGTATTGAGCTGCTGTATGTTCTCTTTCCTCCTGCTCTCTCTCTCCCGCTCCCCCCTTCCCCCTTCAACCCAACCGGTCGAGGCAGATGACCGCCCACCTTGAGCCTGGTTCTGCTCGAGGTTTCTACCTGTTAAAAGGGAGTTTTTCCTTGCCACTGTCGCATAGTGCTTGCTCATGGTGGGAACTGTTGGGTCTCTGTAAATATAAAGAGTCGGTCTAGACCTGCTCTATTCGAAAAAGTGCCCTGAGATAACTTTGTTATGATATGGCGCTATATAAATAAAACTGAATTGAATTATGTGATGATGTGACAGGATGAGTCATTAGATTGCTGCTGCTGCGTCAGGTGGACTCAGCACCGAAGGTCGGAGTGCAGACTGAAACCAGGAAGTTCACAGAGACTGAAAGTCCTACAGGAGGAGGCCGCCCCTGACCTCTGACCCCGGCACACTTCCTGACTCACGCAGATGTGCTGAGACGAAAAGAGAAGCTGTGCTTTCCACACACAGTATGTCAGCTCTGAACATCGAAGGGGTTTGTTTTGCTCCTAACGAACACCAGAGCTGCACAGAATGGACCGACAGAAACCCAGAGGCCTAAAACCACCTGGAACCTGAACCTGAACCTGAACCTGATGATGATGATGGGAAGTTTAATATCATCCACAAACGTGTAGAAAAATCTAACTTCACATCCGTCATTAATCCCGAGATCTGAGGGAGTCTTTATCCAACTCGTCATTTAAAAATCAAAGAATGAAGCCGTCGTGCAGCTGCCATCCTTCACACGAGGGGTGAAGGAGAAGAAAAGCAAAGGTCATGCAAGAAACAGAATGTGAGGAAAAGTAATTATCTTCTTAATCTCCTTTTTGTACCTTGTCCCTCTTCACTCCTTCGCCTCGGTGAAGCTCCCTGCTGCCTGCAGGTCTTAACGCTGTGCTGAAGCTTCGAAGGCGTCAAGATGTTTCAGCCTCCTCGCAGCCAGAAGATTCAGCACACTGATATTTTTCTGTCGGTCAACTAATCTATCAATCAACTAAGAGTTTCAGCTTTAAATAATACCATAAAAAATCAGAATAATTTAAAATCACATAAATATCCCTGCACATAGTGGCTTTGAGGGTTGAAGCCTGCAGACAGCACGCTGCCTCCACAGGATGAGGAAACACTCACTGCTTCGTCTCGCCAAAGTAAAGGTCATGAATGTGACCAAAGTAAAAGTCAACATCACTGCCTCTAACCTTTTACACTCTTCTGCTTGCGTGTTGTTATAAATGCTTTTATTAAAGTCTTAATGAGATGCTGTGATCTTTCCGTCGCTTTAATGTTGGGTACATTCAGCACTCTGCTATTTGCATTGATTTGAAGCACAAAAATTAGCTCAGGATCATTAAAGCCACTCAGTGAAATGTTAGATGTCTCCTTGAGAGAAGTATTGATTCAAAATATCTGTCAGCAGGTTCACACACACAAACACACTCCAGCAGCTCCCTCTCAAGTGAATGAGGAACACACCGCTGCCACAGCCGAGGTGCCTTCGAGCAAAGCATTTCCAGTTCAGTCCAATGCATTTGTTGGAGACTGAACTGTGAGTGTAAAGGTGTGTTCAAGTCAACATCTTAGCAGATGTGTGCAGATGTAGACTTGCTGTAGGGGGGCGTGAACTGAGGCAAAGATGCAAACTGAAAAATGTCTCAACTTGAGCAAAAAATATTCACTCATCCCAAAGCCGTTTAACTCAAATTCATCAACGAAACTGGAGGAAAATCACTGAAAGACCTGCTGAGTTTTAAGCTCCGTACACACAGTCAGCACAGATGTTACTAAATGATCAACATGATCCTTCATGTGGGGTTGTGTTTGTGTCACCTGATGAATCTAAGTCCAGTACTCCCTCTCTGTTAGCTCTGTTTTGGGGAAATATCTGGCTCTTTAGCTGCTAAATGCTCCACTATGTTCACCAGCTAGTTGCTAACTGTTGCTGAGGGGAACTGCAGAGTCAGCTAATAATTATCTCCTTCATTTCTACTTTTCTTTCTACTTCATTTCACTGTTTTAATTAAAGCTGCTGTGGATGCCTTGCAAGAGGTCAAAAGAACATGACAGCGGGACAAACTCTGCCAACACATCGTTTGCGTGTCAGAGCATTGTCTCTTTTGTCTTTTGGCCTGAACCAGGAGCTCAAGTGCTTGGTGTCGCTGCTTCACCATAACGTGCCTCTCTCCTGCAGCTCGTCTTTCCTTTCCTTCTCAGTTGATGCATGTAGCACACACTGAATGCACCATACAGAGAGAAGAAGTAGTCAAGGTACAGTAACCAGGATGGGACAATCCAGGGAGCTAAATGTGATAAAAATCCTTAGTATGTGTGTGTGGAGAAATTGCCAGTACGAGCTATTTGCCATAAAAAAAAACAACAGGCACTGGTATTTAGACACATCATACGCTGCTGGCCTCAACGCCTTGAGATGGGAATCTTAGAAAACAGAGAGAGGTGAACGTCGCTTCACGCCACACTCAAACACCGCTGCTGCCAGGCCAACCAAAGCTACAGTTAGCTCTACTTTAACATTCAGTTGACTTGGACAAGATGACGCTACTGTATCTTAATGAAACAGAAACATCTCAAGTGGCAGCACCAAGAAAAGCCACCAAGAAAAGCCAAGTATCCAAACGCAGGCTACTGCATCAGCAACAGGTGCGTCTGCAGCGCGCCGACGCAGATCAACTCATGTTTACCTGCAGAGGGAAAAACTCTGTCATTTTCATTCAAAGCTGCACATTGTTCTGAAAGGTGATGAGTCTGCAGGTATGATCTGTACAGCTGACACACTGGCAAAAACACTATTTATTTAATGATTTGTTTGTTTGATAGGGACAGACAGAGGAGCACGTTAATGAACACCAGAATAAAAATACCAGATGTAAACATGCCAGAGTTAGCAAGAATGCTAATTTACATCCATCGTCCCCGGCAGGTAACAGAAACAGAAATATTACAAGTGACACAATTACTACAGAGGTCACATTTGCGAGAATAAAGCAAGATGAAATTTGTTTTGTACTCAGACAAAAGATGAAGTATATTTTAATGAGCAAAGCCAATTCAAAAAAGAGAAGACGACGACAGAAACTCCAGTTGTCCAGGTGCAGAAAGAACCTTCTCTGGATAAATAAGAGTTAAACTACCCACACATACGCTGCAAAACTATTTTTTTTCCCACTTCCACACTGAAACTGACTCATCGGCTCATTGAAGCATAATAATTTGCTGTTATAGTGCAAAGCTTGCCTTCGCCTCTGCAGGAGGCACACGTCTGAAAGGTTTGGACCTGCATCAAGTCATTGTGTTGGCAGGAGTTTCTATAGAACGGACGCCGTCGATAATGTGCTGTTTACAAAACAGGAAGTGGTGATGATGCTCACCTGCTGACACAGCTGGGTCTAAGCCATTAGAGTTCAGAGATGGACAAGAAATAAATACGTCTGTCAGAGTCCTGAAACGCATCATTTCACAGCCTTTTTCAGCTTGAAGTTTACAGCCTAAGTTTCTCTCAAACACTGTGCATACAGCATGTTCTTCCTTAAATCTGTACGCACAAATATTGACCAAACTGAAATAAATGCGATCTAAGCCTATGGGTTAAGATCATTTATTTAATTTTGATTCGATTTTTGGGGTGTATAGACGACACAACAGAAGCCGACAGCTAGATGGACGATACAAAGAGAGAATGGAAAGTCGCATGTATAAAGGCCAGTTCAGACCAAAGATTCACGACGAGACGAAACCATTTCAGAGCGTTGCAGGGAAAAGTTGCGTCACCTGCGACTCAGCTCATCAAGTTGCCAGCGTCTGGTTTTAGAATGTAAGACAAGTCACCTGTTTCAACAGCCAATCAGCTCATAGCAAAGTCAGCCGGTCATCTTGACCCTCTCGTTTTATTTTGTTTTCGCCGTTTCATCAACACTAGAAATGCAACTGTAGCAGGTAACTCACTATCACTATCCTCATTCATATTTTAAGACGCTACAAATTATATCCAGCTACAAAAAAACAGCTGAAAACAGAAACGATACACCGTCTCATCCAGTCGCATCGCTGTACACTGGTGTCAGGTTTCAGAATGCTGCAGACCAGCGCACTTCAAGTAGCTGCAAGCATCAGCCCGTCTCGTTGTGAATCTTTGGTCTGAACTGGGCTTTACTCACCTGACTGGTATTTATACAAGCTCGGACAGGTGTTAAAAATCAAGATAATCCAGCGGAGGCCAATCAAAGGCTTGACACTCGCCACAGCATCAAGAACACGAGAACAAGAAACAGGACCAGATTGAAAAGATGCACACAGTTGTGATTAAACTATATTGGGACGTGTCCTCACATGTGGAGACACCCCTAAAGTCTGTACGATCATAAATCAGATTAATTGTACTTTACTAATTAAAAAAAGTAAAGTATTTCAGTTGGATTTAACCTCTTTAAATCTTCTGCAAAGTTTACTCTCCTTTCTCTGCAACAGTTGGTAACAAGTCTTTAATGTTCTTAGAGGAAACAGTGTCTTAATAAGGAGTGTTTGTCTTTACGTGTCTTAATTGCGCGCCTCCATGCATGCCTGACGCAGCTAACTGGGTGTGATTGCTGCTGTCAGTGAAATCTGCGACCCTAATGTTCCCGTGCATAACGCCCCACTGGATGCTGCTCTTCAATTAGATACTCATGGAAGAGAACAAGAAGGAAGGCTGTGAGCTTCTTCATTAAGTCCTGAGCCTTTCAATTAGACCTTCTCTTCCTCCTCTTCCTCCACTTGGACTAATCAGAGAACAGAGAAGACGACAGAGAAGAGACGGCCCGCTGAGCTGGATCGCAACGCCGCCATCGCTGCCGCCGCCTCATCATTATCAGACTGTAACTCATCATTACAGCAGAGAGGAACATATATATATATATATATATATATATATATATATATTACACTAATTGCTGTATTTCAGTTCTATTATCAGCAGAAGATTTCCCCCTGCTCGTCTATCTGCAGTAACTAAGTACATTTACTCAAGTACTGTACTTAAGTACTATTCTGAGGTACTAGTACTTTACTGTTTCTTGAGTATTTCCATTTTCTAGTATTTATACTTCTGTTCCACCACATCTCAGAATCAGAATTAGCTTCATTGTTCTGCATATTAAGTACTTTTACTTTTGTTTTTTTTCTTTTGTACTGACCGAAGGGTAGCCTGCCATCATGTGACCTCAGCAGCCTTCCCTCTGGCACAGGACAAGGACGTCGCCATTCTTAACTATATCTACAAAGCTCTGATGGGCTTCGTTGTCTTTCCCAGCTGTCAACGAGCACAACATCTCTTCTTTTTGAATCGCTGTGGCCGACAGTTCAGAGGTCTGGAGCCACGATGAATCTTATGAATTAATCTTTTTAAGAGTAAAAACAAAAAAAGGACAGCACTCTGCCGCATACCTACCAATAATTAAATACCAAACATTTGCTGATTACTGTTTCTCAAACGACAGGATTTTCTTGCTGTTCTCAGTCTCTTGAGTCTCTTGAGTGTTTTGAGGACACCCCTCTGGTAACTTGATGATGAAAAATAATCGATAGTCGCAGCCCCAGTTTATCATTGAACTGTGAGCACGTTCTGAGAGGAAACTCTACCTTCGTGATCTGGTTGGTAGAGATGAGAGGTATTTTGGTCCAGCAGCTCTTGGCAGGAGGGTCAGAAAGTTAATTTTGAGCTCTGCAACCGTCAGCAGGCAGATCGACACCCGGCTGATAGCAGCTCGGCTGGATGAGTGTGAATCTGAGTGATCTGCAAACTGGAACATAACCGCTCCTGCACACTTCAGTGCACTGTGAGTACCCGGATGGTGTTCTCATAATGGTCAGAAAGTTGAGTGTGGAACGCTGCACACTTCTCTACTTCAATGGTCGCCATCTTGGCTACGTAGCAGAAGGGGAGGGACCACCAACTTTTGAAAATGGCGCCTGCGGTTGCGATTGTTACGGTGAACACTGCACTAAAAGTAAAAGCACCTTTGTTTTTATTCATTTTGAATACAATTGAATTGAAATCAAGTGAGCGAATAAGCCAGCAGATATTTTGGCAATCGCAGTCAGATGTTGGTGATAATGCTCCGCCCGGCTGCAACTCACCATTAAAAAGAAGAAGAGGTCAAATGTTGAGATCGTGATTTCCGGCAAATGCACTGTGTTCGATTTGAGACGGAAGTATCTGAATTGAGACACAGCATTTGAGACCTGGTATTTTATCACTGACCAAACCAAAGAACTCCAGCAATGAGACAGGGCAACCTGTATGTAGCCTGAGAGGCAAAATCCAGGACGAAACAGGTCCATGAGTCCACTCACTGCTGCTCATGAAGCATATTTCTGCGAGTTATGATTGAGGTGACAGATAGATGAGTGTATGAGCACTTTTATCAACTCAGAGTTTCTCCCGTCCTGATCAGGAGAGCTGGACAGTCAGAGGACAAAGATTTTATCAAACCCAGGCTCCTGCAGAAACTGACCATTTTAAATTACTGTATATACTATTTCAGTTTAGCTTTATTTTATATTTCTGAACTCTTGAAATGTTCTATACTTTTTATTTGACCTCACTTTGTCAAGTATTTTCACTAGTTCTTATTTTAGAAAAAAAAATTATTTTGCAAAAAAACTCAATTTAAACAAATTTCCAAAGCCCCTGCACACTGCCACAAGACAAGACGGTGCTGGATGCAAAAGAAAGTTTCAAAAGGTTAAAAACATCCACACACCAAAAATATATCAGCTGTGTGGTATTTTAAATTCTGATTCAAACATCCAGGATATGAGAGTATCTGCTACTGCACTGGAGAGAAAAAATGATCATTTCAACAAAAATCAAATGATAATTATTTTGTTAACATTCAGTTACTGCAGCGGATGAGATTCTGGTAACATGCCTGTAGCTAAAACTTGTAGGAGTTTTCTGTCCATATCAACAGCAGATACTCATTCATCTTAAAGACTCCAGAAACATGTTGCAGCTCATTAAAAGGACTCAAAGAAAGCTGTGGGAAAATACAAGAAGCAAACCTGGAACAGGACCTCAGCTCTCTCTCTCTATTATCAAGTTTAATATTCTGTCAGTCTCACCTTCAGCAGGCTTCACCTCCTGCTGATGGAGCTGAAAGTATGAAGACACTGAGGTGGAGGAGCAAACTTATGTTCAGTTTCCTCTCAATTGATGTCTCAGTGGCCAAAGTTTGTGTGCTCTGCTCTCTGTTCAGGCGACAGCACTGATCATATCTACAGTTGTGTTTTTCAGAGAAGCAGCGTCTTGCCGTCATGTGAATAATGACCGCCTGACTCAGAAACAAAGCTGGGAGTGATGAGACGTTCAGGGTGGATTGTTACAGAGCACGTTACGTCAAACCAGTCAATGTTGATTCCTTTTAACCACGAAGGTAACCTTTTTCTGTCCTTAAACACGTAATAGTAAGTAATAAATAGACCAACAACATGTCAGTCTGTCTCTCAGTCCTGTCTGACCTCCTGTCTCTGTCACAATGACCCATCTAGGCAGCAGGGAGAGGACCCAAATGCAGACAGGCGAGGAGGCTGAATAAGTGCAAGGAAACACCAGGAACACGACGTGAAAAGATCACCAACATCATCGAGAACAACCACACACAATGACACCACAGAGAACAAAGGGAGAGGACCGGTATATATAGAGAGGGAGCTGATTGGTAATGGGGCACAGATGACTGGGGAAAATAGGTGGGAAAAGGAACAAAGACAGGAAGTAAAAAGCACACAAGGAAACAAGAACAGTAATTACAAAATAAAACAGGAAACAACAAGGCCAAAAACACACAAGTCCACACCAGAGTCCTTAGGATCATGACAGTCTGTGGCTCTCAGCTCCGAGCCCATTGGTTCCTACTGAAGACGTAAATCAAAAAGGCTCAGTATTTTCCTAAAACAGCTGCTCACTGTAGTTTTTATCAACAAACAGGAGGAAATAGTGACTTTGTTGGGGACTATTTTTCAAACAACTTGTTGGAAAGTCAGGTAGAAAGGCTGCTGAAAACATCTGAAGCATGAAAGCAGCTGTAATCAATATCTTTATAATATCAATCTATGAAATGACAATATGAAAGGTGCCTCTGGCAGTGATGAAACTGCAGAGAATGATCAGCTGAATCTTTACGGAGCTCCTTGTTTATCTGTCCTGGTTCCCTCTCAGCCTCTCAGAGCGTCGTCTTCAGAGAAGAAGCTGTAAAAAGCCGCCGTCCACGACCTGCTCAGCAGCAGACAGGCACGGTTACACCACCAGATGGTCAGACAGCTTCAGAAACCTTTAGCTGCTAAATGCTCCACCAACTAGCTAGTCGCTGAGGGTCGTGTAATGGTCAAACGCAGTTTCAAGTAAAATAACTGGTTTAAAAAACGACTTCAACCTGCAATAACAAATGGAAACAAGTCGTGAGCACAACATTGACATATCATCACGTTTTAAGTTGATATGTATTTAGTATGTCCCAATACACAGTATGTCAGATGCAGTACGCCAAAAATACCAGGATGTCCTGCTGCATCCGATCGCATTTTGCAGTATGCAAGCCAGCGTGCTTTTCTGTCTATTCTGACCCACAATCCCCTGCACAGCGGGAGATCTGTCACATCGACCGATCCGCCGACAGAACAGACAGATGACAGAATCAGAATTTCACGCTACGGACTGCAACAGATGTGTGAGTTCAAGGCACAATGTAGTGTGTCCCAATTGTATGCAGACTGCATGCAACAGTACGTACTTTGTCAGGGCAGCTGCAGTACGTACTAAAAGGAAAATGCGATTTGGAATGCAGCACATGTGAAGTATACCTAATATAGACAGAGTTGCGTTTGAGTTCATTAAAAGTGGTCACTGGAGATTCAACACGGCAGCCGGTGCAGGTGTCATTATGTTATTTCCTGACATTTCTTTTCTTTATTTGGTCATGTTATGAAAAATGTATGCAACAGCCTGAGCTCTGCAGTCACATTGAATTACGTCTGAGATTGGTTTGGAGGAGCTCAAGGTCGCCAGCAGTATTTCCTCCAGGTTTATAGTAATCCTACAGTACCTCCACAGTCCCAGTATATGAATCATATGGTTATTATAGAAAACCTTTCAGAGCTGTGTTCAGGACGCTGTAGAGGCCCAGAGGGATGAGCTGCAGATAAAGAGAAGCAGATGAGCTTTGGAGGACCTGTAATGCAGGTGGGTCAGCGGTGGCGGCAGCTTGATATACGTCCATCACATGTTGTACATTACAGTCCATTTGGCTTCTCGCCCGAGGCAGAGGTTTCTCGTCGGGGGAGGTAATTGGCTGAGGCTAAGGCTGCGGAGGACAGAAAATGAAGTCGCACGGCTAGCTCTGACACAACAGCGTGTTGTCATCTTCTTCATGCTCCTTTCAGAGTCCCAGAGGGCCCTCCTGCCGAGGGAGATCATGACCCACCAGAATAACAGCTCTGCAGGCCCCCCAGCTCCATCTCTGGCCTCATTTTTACTTCAGCTCACACACTATCAGTCCGGCTCAGACACAGAGAGAAAAAATACTATACTGAATATATTATGGGGTCGATTCATGATTCAGTTTTCATGGCTTAAACTAAGAAACACTGAAAATAAACAGCAACATTTACGTTTGGTTTGGTTTAGGCACAAAAACTTGTTAACGTCAGGGAAACATGGTGGTCATGGTTCAAAGATTCCAATGATGACTGTTGGAAATAACTCCCATGTCAAAGTCACATGCTCTGTTAAACCAACGTCCTTCTTTAGAGATTTGGCGGCGCTAATATTAATGTCATCCTACTTCCTCCTTTCCTCCTGACAGAGTCATGACTCACTTGAGGTCCTTGTCAGTTAAACTTAAACAAAAGTTGATTTCAGCTCTCGATCAAATGACAAATGCTGTGTTTTCTGGTGAGGACAGTCTCTTATCTCCTTAAAACTAAACTGAAGCATACAGATGTCTTAATAACAACGTCCTAATGAAGATGAAGAAGAAATGTCTTGATTTCCTGGAACTAACACTCTCCAAACATCAAGGACTTTTGAAGTATAACTAGAAAAACTGCACAGAATACAGAAAAAGATGTCTGTCAGCTACCATTACCTCCACAGGAAAAAACGTGCAGCATTTAAGACACTAAATCGTTAAGAAATTCTTTATTTATGCTGGTATGTTTGTCTGAGGATCTAAACTCGATCAGCTGAACTTTGCTGCGTATTAAAACAGCTTCACTGGAGCTCCACGTGTATTAAGTGCAATGCCCAAATAAAAGCATTTCTTCCTTACTTCATGCACAAAAACATGTGGAACAAACTCCTGACCAAACCCTTATAATAACTTCAACCAAATCAGATTAACCTAAACTTCCTTTGCTAAAACTTTACCAAAATCATGTGGTGCTCATTTGTTATTGGACAACTAGGACATCATTTCTTTGGTTTCCCTCTGCCAAATGCAGCAGGATTAGTTTGGTAGCTGGTGAAAAATTCTCACCCTGCTCAAATTTATTGAGCAGAGACGGTATTTGCTCAGTGAATTAAACAAATGTAGCACAAGGAACCTATGCCTGACCAGACGTTTGTTTTGGATGCAACTGTGGGAAAAAAAACCGGCTGGTTCTGCAGCTCCGGGGGCCAAAATCAAAACAGCTGGGTGACCACTGGCAGCACTGGTTCAACTGGTGATAACTGTTTCTGTGAGGAGTCATGACAGTCATGGTGTTTCAGGTTGATAAAGAAATATTTGTATTTTAGTGCAGAATTTGAGTTAAACCACTTTCCCGCCACTGCAATTACCAAAACTCCACTAGTGTTTAAATGATGGGATAAAAAAGATTACATTTACTAATGTTGAATGATAGCAGATGCTAATGCTAAATGACAGGGGCTAATATCTAATAAACCAGGAACCAACACTAGCACAAGCCATGTTTGGACTGTATTAAATCCCAGTGTAAATCCATAACTGCGGGGTGGAGGGGCAGCAGGTATGAAGCAGCCTGACTGTTTATCAGAGAGCCTCGCGGTCTATTCGTGCATATCTGCAGCCTCCAGGCCTCTGCAGCAGCTGGGAGGGACGAAACCCTTTCTACATATTATATGTGTAACAAACACGATACAGCATATTAATCAGTGGTCTTTAGAGGCGTTGGTAGGTGTATTTTTTAACTCTGGACAGAGCCCGGCTAGCAGTTTCCCCCTGCTTTCAGTCTTTATGCTAAGCTAGGCTAACCACGTCCTGACTCCAGCTTCACACTGAACACACAGACATGACAGCGGTATCATTTTTCTCATCTCACTCTTGGAAAGAAAGTGAATAAGCGATTTCCCAAAATGTTGATTTATTCCTTTAAAACAACAAGAGCCCAAAGTGCAGTCATGATTTCAAATAAAATTACTACATGATTTAAATATTAAAATATACATCACTTTAAAACATCAGGGGGAACAGGGGAACATGTGCCAAACACAAACTGCACTGACACAAAGGAACAAGAATAATCATGTATACAGTATTTAAGGAGCTGAAAATTGCTGCTAATTGGTGTGCAGCCTCATCAATGAGTTAATGCCAGTAGATGCACTGAGACCGTCCAATCTGAACCCACTGAACCTCCAGTCAGTCCAGTCTGATATCACTGCTCTCACGGCAGTCCTCTTGGCTCTGAGACTCCAGCGTATTAATCTTTAACTACTGCCAGATGGACGGGAACAGCGGCGAGGAAGAGGGAAAAGGGCCTGAAGCACGACCTCGTGGGTTGATTTGTTCAGGATGATCGACTGCCCGCTTCGCCGCCACGACGACGGGAGACGAGGCGGTGACATCACCCCGCTCCTGTGCAGGGAGCCAGGAGCCGCAGGAAGACGATGTCACGGAGAGCGTGATGTCAGCGGATGTTTGAGCGCCGATTAGGTTTCCCAAACTCAATTTACACTTTGAGCCAAACAGCTTGCAGATGATGTCTTCAGGGCCGTCGCCAGGATTTTAGAAGAACTGAGGTCACGAGACCAAGACCGCCCAGTGCACCCGCCCCGAAATCTTTTTATTGTTTGAGTTTCATATTCTATTTATTCAGTTCGATTATACGTCCTGTGAATTTGATTTCCCGACATGAGGGTCCTTCCTAAAGTCCCTGATTATCCATTCAGAAAAGAATAAATCCCTGAGAAAACCACTTGGATCTTTGTATATA
The DNA here is from genome assembly GCA_005408345.1 of Macquaria australasica. Taxonomy (NCBI): domain Eukaryota; kingdom Metazoa; phylum Chordata; class Actinopteri; order Centrarchiformes; family Percichthyidae; genus Macquaria; species Macquaria australasica. Next base: position 65,354 of record SEMN01001301.1, read on the forward strand.
AAAAGAAATAACTGTCCACACTTAATCACTAAAAGGTTAAAATTATTTTTTCCCTCCACCTTCACTAAGATCTTTCACAGTATAATGTTTTAATTTGAAAGCCGTCTTTATCTCAATAATCACCTCTTTGACAGCATGTGAGGTAATCAAGGCGTGTTTTTTTTCTTCTTCAAGGCCAAAAGGACACAAAACACAGTGTGTGATGGTCTGATAAATTTGCAGTTACAAGTGTCTGATGATTAGTCCAGAGGCTGCTCTTTGTTCCCGCTGTGATTTAACGCCTCCGTCAGCGCTCCCGAACAAAGTGTCTTTATCAGTGATTATTGTGCAGCCTTATTCTTCATTATGCTGCCATGATCAGCACAGATTACAGTTTAGGGTAAACATGTAACGATGACAACTGTGGGAGCTTCACTAAAGAGTGGGCAGACCTCAGGAGGAGAGGAGATTTACAGCTAGCTGCAACATCTGTGCAACTTCTGGTGCCTTCAGACCACTGCCTCCACAGCATGAATACTTTACATTACAGTACATAAATACTTTTAGTTAAAAAAAAAACATTTTGAACATTACTGCCAACATTACAAAAAACTCTGCTCAGTTTCTTTTAACATTTCGCTTGTCTCAACAAGATCTTTTTCATAAGAAGATACAGTATTTTTATGTTATAATGACGTATTTTTCTTGGTATTACTAAACCCCCAATAATTCTGTTTTATTGTTTGCTATAACAACATATCACTTCAGCTCCAGCCAATGTCTAATGCTGCCTTCACATGGAATCAGGCAGACGGTAGACGGCGAACCGGATATCATTTCAGCGAACGAGAGCAGGATGGAAAATACCAGAGGTAATATACGGAGAATACCGGCAACGGTAACATATAATGATAATAATAATATTTTAACTTTTTGCCGCCCTCCGTGACAGGATTTCCAACCGGATGTTACGTAGCTCCGCCACATGAGAAGAAAACAACGAGAAGCTAAAAACGTCTCTTTTTCAGACAAACATGAACAAGTGCAGTTCTCCTTTCACTGTCCATGTTGGAAATGAATGCATGACCTCACGTTTTGGAGGGAATTTAACATTTTAAGTTTAATTTTAAGTTGCCATCCTGCCGTTCAGTCGGACTGTTTGTTTTTCCCGAGCTGTCCAGAAGTCCATGTGAATGCAGCATAAAGAGTAGGGGTGTTAGTCAGAACTAACAGACCGTAGAATGCCATAATTGACCAATCAGAATCAAGTATTCAACAAGGCCGTGTAATAAGATTCATAATTCATGCATGAAATTATGAAGACTGGTTATAAATTGGAAAGTGGTTATAAATTATTCACGCATTAGTTGTTTATTTACTACTAATGTACTTTTTTTTAGCATATATCATAACACATGTCATGGTAACGCTTTCTTTCTTATCTAAGACATCCGCTCTCTTCTTTCTGACTTTTAAGATGTAATCTCTGCTTTCTAAAACGTGTCTATGGAGGAGGAATCTGGACAATAATTACGAATGTCAATGAGCTTTTGAATTAGTATTTCTTTTTTTCTACAGTTTTGGTTTCACTTCAGCTCTCTATATAAACATTTCCTCATGATGGTGAAAAAGTAATCTGAGCAGCATTATGTTGGCAGAGCAAATTGTTAGAAGTTATCAAAGCGAGCAATATTATCAAGCACCTGGACTCACTAATTAAAAACAAAGCAGTTATCATCTACTTGATCATGAATATTAACTGACTGCAAGAAGTACTGTATGATTTATAATAGCATTAGGTAAAACAACAGTTTCTGACCTTTTTGTGTTCATTGAAAATTGTAAAATAAATGCAGACTAAATCCTCGGGCTGGTCAGTGATTCAGCCCCACTTACAGTAGGACATAAAAAAGCTTTCATCTGAGCTACACTTTCTGATCAATAGGTCACTTCAAATCCACCCCCTTCCATGTTGAAGGAGGTTTGGTTGGTGACCAAGAGTAAAAACACAACCTTTCTGTTAACACACACACTGATTCCAGGAAATGCACTCAAATACATTCATCTGCATTATTAGAGCTGCATCAGATGTTCCTGACTGGCTGAAACTGTCTGGATCTGGACCAACATGGTCTTTAAGGACAGAGAGCAGACCGCCAGCACTGGCACAGTGATGGATAGATTTCTGCGGCACTGAGACCAACACATTAAACGGCGTTTTAGCAGCAGCAGATAAACCCGGAGAGGCTGCCAAGCTGCTGGCTTTGAGTTTATTTCTGTTGGTTTCTGTGTGATAGGAAAGCAGACATATGGCAGAGGCTGGACCGACTCAACGAGAGGATAAACACTGAAAACATGAGTGTGTTAAAGAGACAGAAAGTAAAGGTGTGTGTATATGCCTCATAAACAAGGCTCCAACTCTTTACAACCAACGATCTTCAAGCATATTTTTAACATTAAAGTTATACAGTGGAAACCTCTTCTCTTGATCACATCTGTCCGGGTCAAATTGATTACTATAAGCGAATGATAATTATAACCTATTTTCTTTTTCTTTTTCTTTATTTCTCATGCAGATCACCATCTAATTGACATGTGTATATTTATTACATGAATATAAAGTAATGGAACGGACAGCTTTGCTATTTACTGATATTTGCTGCTGCATCTCGTCGGCTCGTTTTTTGCAGTTTGTCATATTAAGCTTCAAGGAGACGACATTTTTCATTGAGAGAAAATGACTTTCTTTATTTTTTCCCGTCATGATTTCAACGTGCACGCAGCAGCAGCCTCAGGTAGCCAGCCAGAAGCAGACGTACATGTTGTCATGTATGAAAAGACCCCAAATGAACACTGCAGCGGACTACTTGATAACTACAAGCAAATTATTTAAACAGCATGTGTATAGGAAGGATTCGGTCCTGAGCTTTTTGATCCTTAGAAGCAGTTTCCACTGTATATGTTTGTTTAAGGGAACTTTCACTATAAATAGATTTTTCTATGCTATCGATGAGATTTTACAGTCGATTTTGTCTGTCTAGGAAAATATAATATAATCTCTCAGATGCTTTAGCCCGTCTGAAACATGCACATGGTTTAGTTCACTCCTGAAATGTGTTTGAACCAACACAAACCGTCTCCAAATGGGATAATTGCACTCCAAGAGGACGTCCAGTCAATCGTGTCCTTCCAAAATAAGAATAAAGCCTAAAAGACATAGATTAAAGCTTTGTTATTAAAATAAAGTCTACAGGCTAATCAAGGCAAAATGCAGTGATTCAGGTTTGTCAATCTAAATAAAGTTTTACACTTTCAGTAGGTTAAAATGCATGGATAACATTTTGTTAAGGTCAATAAAGTTATGGAAAAGACTGGAGCAAGTTTGGTTAGCCGGTATCAGCCTGTGTTAAGAACAACCTATCATAGTTGTATTGCTGACACTGTTTAAGGTAGTTAATTGGCCACATCCTGTGGGTCAAGGGAAGACACGAGCTGAATTGGGGATCGGAGCATGTTTTTTTGTTTGTTTTTTTTTGAGAGAGAAGAACGGGAAAAGAGTTAGCTAAGCAGCTAATTTTTTTTAAGACATTTTTGATAAAAGGCTCTCGTGGTTGGACTGCTGTCGGATCGAGTTGAAGCGTTTTGGACGGCTTAGACTGTGTTTGAACTGGCCGTTGTGTTCTACTGCTCGGATTGAGCGAACCCAAGCTACGTTCAGGCCTGCTTCTTTTGTTGTTTTGCGTGCGTAACTGTGTGTGTGTGTGTGTGTGTGTGGGGGCCCACACTGGTATTGTGAACTTGAAGTTATATTCTCTATACTGAGCGTATTTGATAACTGTATAACTACGGTATTGAAGAGAGTTAAGTGCATTGGCTTATTCATACATTTGGAAATGAACAGTTTACACACTGCTTGAAGCACACTGTGTGTTACTGCAGGTGTATTTACATATCTTGCCAGTAACCTGTTTAAAGGTGTGTTGTGTATGTTGTCATAGGAAACCTTTATTTAATTTTAACATAACCTAACAACAAAAATCTCATGTAAAGGATCTTATTATCCTTTGATACAGTGTCTGGGTTTATTTAACTAACATGGGTTAATTAAGTCATTTTCACAAGCTGACTAGTATAGTAGCACAGTAAGTAAACACGAACTTAGGGGCCCCAACTTTTAGGTAAATAGAGTTGGGGTGCTACACTAGAACAGTTTCTGAACGGTTTAATATTAGCATGTATTGAAGATTGAACCCAGAGAGCTAACATTAAATAATTAGCTTGCTGATAAATAAAGCTGCAGTAAATCTGTCACCATCTAATCGTGTTACTGAGGCTGAGACCAGTTGAGCTCGTCAGGTGGCTCCTAAAAGTGATTTCAAGCAATCATTTGCAGCAGTTGCAACACTAACATAAAGCAATTTGTTATAATTAGGCTAAATACTGTACCGTTTTGAAATGCTTGTAATAGAGGCCAGCTTTTCCTTTCTGCCCAGAGCATAATTAAGACATGAACAACCGCAAAGGAAAAAAAGTGAGTAATTAGTAATAAAGTAATTGTAGAGTATGCAGAGAAGACTAAAGCACTCACAGTATCACAGATTGTCTCTGAGTAATATTTGCTTAAATGGGGTATAAACTGAGAACACTAATAACCACCACAGATGCATGTTTAGCTATTGATTTAGTTATTTATGCTTGAGAATGGATGTATTAAGAGGGGAAGGGGGCCCTCTGAGACTGCAAATACACAGGGCCCCCATGTTCATGCTTTGTGACACTGTATGTTGCAGTCCTGTCCATTTACGTAAGAATGCACTGAAACCATTTCCTGCCAATTACAGCTGACTGATGAAGCCACTCAAGTCTGGATCCTGAACTAGAACTTTCTCATACCCACAGTGCAGCACGAGTACTCAGATCCCAACATTTACTGCACAAAGATACACAAGAAAAGGCAGTTACTGTAACTGTATGTCTCTTGTATTATTTATCTTGTGTGAAGAGCAGCTATAGAACAATATAAGTGATACAGTAAATGTGACACTGTCTTACAATGTGGAAAAATGCTCTTTTAACTTAAAAGAAACCTTAAGACGTCTTTTTAGTCTTACTTTTACTTAAGATGCCTCATCATTTATTGCCTTAGTTTGTAAGTCTTAATCATTGGTTTTCATACTATTTTTATCCCTTGTGTTTACTTATTTTGACTTTTATCTATTTCTGACATGTTATTGTTTTATTGCTGTAATTTGTAGTCTTGCAAAATTCAATTTATTGTTGTCTATTTTTTGTTTTTTACTTTTTTGTCTGTGCTGTTTTATCCACTTTGGGCTGCATGGTTGTATGAAAGGTGCTATATAAATAAAGTTGAGATGAGTAACTTAGAAGCTACTTATATTACATTTTAAGAAGATCAGGTAAATAATTAGAATTCAAATAATATTAATTATAATTTACTTTAATTCACCAGGGCAATCCAGTCAGTATGGGTGCGTATAAAATAGTCGATCAACAGAAAATTAACTCAATTTTGATAATTAATCGTTTATGCCACTCAAGTCAACACAGATTGCTTTACAAGTGTGAGGATCTGCTGTTTTTCTCTGTTTCACATAATTGTCATAATTGTCATGGTAAATTTTGATGGCCATTTAGTTATTTTAGAGGATGCATCTTTGGGCACATAAGACCTCCAAAACAAGCTCTGACATATTATCAGCCTGTATATCATCAAGTTGTTATGGCTAATGTGTTAGCAAACAATCCCCCAGTTACACACATCCAGTTAGCTGCCTGCTGGTAATATTGACAGGAATGAAAGCATTCATTACAGTCAGTCTGAGAAGCACCAGTTCACTGTAGCTGGAAACGCTTCAGTGCTCTCATGGTCTCCAGTGAGTTTTTCATACTCATTCAGCTATCCGCTCTTAATTAGCACCCGTTAGCTGGTGAAAAGCTAACTAAACTGCAGCCTGGCTTCAGTTAATGAGAGCAGAGCTGATTAGTTTAAGAAGCAGAGCAGAGGAGAGGCAGTGCTGTGAAAGATTAACCACTTTCAGTCTGGTCTCTGGAGGAACACAAGCACACTGGAATCTCTAATTAGTTTCTCTTGTTGAGGCTCAGAGTGAGTCTGTTTTCTGTACACGTCGCCATCTGTCTTTACAGGAGAGCAATCAAACGCTGAAAAGTCACGATTCCTCCCTCACCCTCTTGTCCTAATTGGTCGGGCTGTTATTGACCTTAAAAAGCAGCAGGAGCTGACAATCCTCAATCAGCTGGAGGGTTGTTCAATCACAGACAGCCTCTCCAGAAAGTAGGGTCTGATTCCTCCACTCGAAGGCACACTCTGAAAATTTCAATTTTTGTTTTATGCACCAGGCATTTACACCCAATTCAGACTGCAGACAGGTCACCTCTCACACTGCTGGAGCTTGTCTACAACTACTAAAAAAATCCATTGACTCTCAGAAATGAATCAGGTTTCAGCCCCAGCCTGTGCCTCTCATGTCCTCTCATTACATTCAAGAGCTGAGAGTTTTCTGAAAGGTAAAAGGCCAGAGGATTGTTCAGCAACACTTACATACTACCTACAAGCTACATACACCCATCAGCCATAACATTATGACCACCTGCCTAATATTGTGTAGGTCCCCCTTTTGCCACCAAAACAGCCCTGACCCATCGAGGCATGGACTCCACTAGACCTCTGAAGGTGTGCTGTGGTATCTGGCACCAAGACGTTAGCAGCAGATCCTTTAAGTCCTGTAAGTTGCGAGGTGGGGCCTCCATGGATTGGACTTGTTTGTCCAGCACATCCCACAGATGCTCGATTGGATTGAGATCTGGGGAATTTGGAGGCCAAATCAACACCTTGAACTTGTTGTCGTGTTCCTCAAACCATTCCTGAACCATTGGTGCAGTGTGGCAGGATGCATTATCCTGCTGAAAGAGGTCACTGCCATTTTTTCTCTAACTATTAGAGAAAAAATTCAGCACCTCCTGCCCTCAGTTGGTACTGACTTATCTTCAAACACAGGAACCTTAGAAACAACTGTAAAACCTGTACATTTAGACTGCTTTTCTCCCATCGACCGTAATCAACTAGCTTCCATGATTTCCTCATCTAAGCCATCAACGTGTCTCTTAGACCCCGTCCCAACTAGGCTGCTTAAAGAAATTTTACCCTTAGTTAGCACTTATTTACTAGATATGATCAATCTGTCCTTTTTAAAAGGCTATGTGCCACAGTCCTTTTAAAGTAGCTGTAATTAAGCCTCTTCTTAAAAAGCCCACTCTTGATCCAGGGATTTTGTCAAATTATAGACCTATATCTAACCCTCCTTTTCTCTCTAAAAACCTTGAGAAAGCAGTCGCCAATCAGTTGTGTGACTTTCTACACAACAACAAGCTGTTTGAGGATTTTCAGTCAGGATTTAGAGTGCATCATAGCACAGAGACAGCACTGGTGAAAGTTACAAATGACCTTCTAATTGCATCGGACAAAGGACTTGTCTCTGTGCTTGTCTTACTAGATCTTAGTGCTGCATTCGATACCATTGACCATCACATTCTATTACAGAGACTAGAACATTTTATTGGCATTGAAGGTACTGCACTAGGCTGGTTTAAATCCTATTTGTCAGATCGATATCAGTTTGTACACGTTAATGATGAATCCTGTATGCATGCCAAAGTTAGTCACGGAGTTCCACAAGGTTCTGTGCTTGGACCAATTCTATTTACCTTGTATATGCTTCCTTTAGGCAATATTATTAGGAAGCACTCCATAAATTTTCATTGTTATGCAGATGATACCCAATTGTATTTATCGATCAAGCCAGATGAAACCAATCAATTAGCTAAACTTCAGGCATGCCTTGGACATAAAGGCCTGGATGACCTGCAATTTTCTGATGTTAAACTCAGACAAAACCGAAGTTATTGTACTTGGCCCCGAACACCTTCGAAACACATTATCTAAAGATATAGTTTCTCTAGATGGCATTGCCCTGGCCTCCAGCGAAACCGTAAGGAATCTTGGAGTTATCTTTGATCAGGATATGTCCTTTAACTCCCAAATAAAACAAACTTCAAGAACTGCCTTTTTTCATTTACGTAACATTGCAAAAATCAGGCACATCCTATCTCAAAAAGATGCAGAAAAACTAGTCCATGCATTTGTTACATCTAGGCTGGACTATTGCAACTCTCTATTATCAGGCTGCCCCAATAAGTCCCTTAAGTCTCTCCAGCTGATTCAGAATGCTGCGGCACGTTTACTGACAAGAACCAGAAAAAGAGAACATATTTCTCCAATATTAGCTTCTCTACACTGGCTCCCTGTAAAATCCAGAATAGAATTTAAAATCCTTCTCCTCACCTTCAAAGCCCTAAATGGTCAGGCACCATCATACCTTAAAGAGCTCATAGTGCCCTATTACCCCACTAGAGCACTGCGCTCCCAGAATGCAGGGTTCCTTGTGGTTCCTAGAATCTCTAAAAGTAGAATGGGAGCCAGAGCCTTCAGCTATCAAGCTCCTCTCCTGTGGAACCAGATCCCAGTTTGTGTACGGGAGGCGGACAACCTCCTCACATTTAAGAGTAGGCTTAAGACTTTCCTCTTTGATAAAGCTTATAGTCGGGCTGACTCAGGTGACC